>NIPM01001028.1:14981-32379 GCA_002738285.1 Holacanthella duospinosa | reverse complement strand
ACGGACAGTGAAAGGAGAAATAAGGTGATGTGCAAAAGAAATGCCGGAATGTAAAAGTGGATTCAGGCAGGGTAGGGAGGGACGGTGAGGATACGAGAAGATATGGAAAGGATGAGAGTATGGATGGGAGCGTTGCGAGGATGTACAAAAGGCATGAGGGATGCGGCAACGACGGGAAGCATATGAGAAGGTATGGGAAAGATGCGGGCGGAGGCGGGAAAAGGACAAGAGGAATGCAGAAAATGGCGGGAGGGATGTGGCAAATAACGGGAGGGATGCGGGCATGAACGAGGTGATAAGGGGATGTGCGAATGGGATTGCGGGATGCACAAGAGGATTCAGGCAGGATCGGGAGGGATACGGGTAGAAACACGTGCAGCGACGGAGGGATAAGGGGATATGCAAAGGGATGCAGGGATGTACAAGAGGAATCAGGCTTGGTCGGGAGGGATGCAGGCAGGGACGGTAGATATGCGGGAACATATGGGAAGGATGCTGGTATGAAAGGGAGAGAAGTGGGTAGGTCCAAAATGAATGCGGGGATGTACAAGAAGTATGTGGGAAGAAACGGGAGGGATGCAGGCAGCCACGGGAGGGATATAGGAAAGTATGGGAAGGATGAGGGCTGGGGCGGAAGAGATGCGGGTAGGAGCAAGAGAAATGCGGCCATATGCAAGAGGAATTCTGGCAGCGGCACGAATTACAAGAAGGATGTTGTTATGGAGGAGAGAAATGTGGGGAGATTTTGCTTGTGCTTGATGCTTGTTAGCAAGGGATGGATTCTTGGAGGTATGGAAATTATGCGGGCAGGGACGAGAAGGATTAGGCGATGTATGGTATGGGTGCGGGTANCATATGCAAGAGGAATTCTGGCAGCGGCACGAATTACAAGAAGGATGTTGTTATGGAGGAGAGAAATGTGGGGAGATTTTGCTTGTGCTTGGTGCTTGTTAGCAAGGGATGGATTCTTGGAGGTATGGAAATTATGCGGGCAGGGACGAGAAGGATTAGGCGATGTATGGTATGGGTGCGGGTAGCTAAGGGAGAATGCGGGAAAGGACTGGAGAGATGAGGGCAACGTAGGCAACTGTCCATAGATGAAGGCTAATAATAGATAGGAAAAGCTCTTCAGGGAGATTGAGGCTGAAAAGCTTCAAAGTGGGTCGGATTTGTAATTTGTAAATTCACCATCACCAACTCCTATGTTTCCTCTCTTCGTGATTGGTCTATATTCTCTCTTCGTGATTGGTCTATATCCTCTCCGTGATTGGTCTATATCCTCTCCGTGATAGGTCTATATCCTCTCTTTGTGGTTGGTCTATTTCCTCTCTTCGTGATTGTACTATATCCTCTCTTCATGATTGGTCTGTATCCTCTCTTCGTTATTGGCCCTCTTATCTTTTTTTTTCTCTTAGTAATTGGTCCTCAGAATACTTCATACTTGATCAAGAGCTTTTCTTATCTATTATTATTNTTTTTTTTCTCTTAGTAATTGGTCCTCAGAATACTTCATACTTGATCAAGAGCTTTTCTTATCTATTATTATTCCTCACCTGCGGGCAACTGACACGTCCAGGATGGAACTCTTTAGTAATCTTGAATCTATCTAAGCTGGAACTCTCAATCGTAAAAATGTGAAGTGCCAAAATATGAGATAATAACACGTTTTTAGCCTCGCCGTTTAGTCACGAGATGCCCATAAGCTACACTTAAGGTCCCCATATGCTAAGCCTGAGTTGTACATATACTTGATAAAATTTTTATTGGCTGCGCATATTGTGAACAAGCCCCTTCAGTTACCACAAATTGTGAAATTATGAAATCTGCAATAATGAAAAACTATGAAATCGGCAACATTGAAAAACTATGAAATTGGCAACATTGAAAAATTATGGTATCGGCAACATTGAAAATTATGATATCGGCAACATTGAAAAACTATGAAATCAGCAACATTGAACAATTATAAAATCGGCAACATTGAAAACTTATGAAATCGGCAACATTGGAAAATTATGAAATCGGCAACATTGAAAATTTGGAAAAATTGGCAAAACTTCCAAACAGTCATAACTCCTGCGTGTGTGGAAGTTTTGCGATACAACTTTACATATGGCAAAATTTTCATACAGTCAGAACCCCTGGCTGTATGGACATTTTGCGATAAATCCTAATGTATGGCAAAACTTCCATAAGTCAGGTCTCCTGCTCGTAAGTCTGAGTAGCATATGGGCATACTATGCATAACTCATGGGCATCATATGTGTATCATACGAACAGCTAATGAGCATTAGTTGCAGCATAGATAATAGACATGTACTATTCGAATTTCTTCGGTTTCAACAACGCGAGCAAGGTTGGAAATCAAGCCGCACAAGCATCATCCTGGGGAGACAAAAGCTGAGGTTGGAAATGTTGCCGCAGAGGCTGGAGGGTTAGGTACCTCGGGAGGTCGGTATGTGTCGGGGTAATCAGCCTGAGACATTATCTTCCCAGAAACTTTCAAACTTCTTAACTTTCAATGTTGCTTCACAACCAAACTTTAAGTTTATCAATCCTATCCATGTGCCCATCTAAGGTTGGTATACTCGCGGTTGACCATTGACACTTATGGCCCTCCCATGGTTTCAATGTCAAGAGCTAATCTTTCCCCAGTATTCAAAGGTCGGTGGTTTACCTTCCGCTCTGGCTCCCAAAAAATGTTTCCCACCTAGTTCCTTAAAAATATTGCCTATTCTTTCCACTCCCAATCTTCCTGCTAAACTTTTAATTTTATGCCGCTCCGCTCGCGCTCCCAAATTTACCACCCATTTGCANGTTTATCAATCCTATCCATGTGCCCATCTAAGGTTGGTATACTCGCGGTTGACCATTGACAATTATGGCCCTCCCATGGTTTCAATGTCAAGAGCTAATCTTTCCCCAGTATTCAAAGGTCGGTGGTTTACCTTCCGCTCTGGCTCCCAAAAAATGTTTCCCACCTAGTTCCTTAAAAATATTGCCTATTCTTTCCGCTCCCAATCTTCCTGCTAAACTTTTAATTTTATGCCGCTCCGCTCGCGCTCCCAAATTTACCACCCATTTGCACCACTCTCGCTTCAATAAGTTTTCCCGCACCGTTCTCGCCTTCAATATTTTTTCACCACATCTGTCTCGTATCTGATTCGTCGGAAGGAGCTACACAAATGCACCAACCAATCAGCAGACGAAATCAAGACGTCCTCTATTGCTGTAACTGTCTCTCCCTGCGTACTATGCTTTATTTCCTATGCTAGTTCCCTACTATTTGGTACTTTTTCTTGCACCCTGTATTCCTTCAGGTACTTTCTGAGGGTATAAAAGCAGAAGCACAGGGAAATTCTTTCATTATTCTCCAGGACTTGGTACTGGAAACACCTGGAAGAGGACCTATGGGACTTGGGATGGATGGAACTTTTTAAGCCTTAGGGTAGATTAAGGACGGGATCAAGTTTTGACAATTTTGTTAATTGTCTGTCGCAAGTGTGGCAAGTGTGACAATTGTCACAAGAGTGGCAAGTGTGACAATTGTCTCAAGGGTGTCAAGTGTGACATTTGTCACAAGGGTGGCAAGTGTGACAATTGTCGCAAGGGTGGCAAGTGTGACAATTGTCACAAGGGTGACAAGTGTGACAATTGTCACAAGGGTGACAAGTGTGACAATTGTCACAAGGGTGACAAGTGTGACAATTGTCACAAGGGTGACAAGTGTGACAATTGTCACAAGGGTGACAAGTGTGACAATTGTCACAAGGGTGACAAGTGTGACAATTGTCACAAGGGTGACAAGTGTGACAATTGTCACAAGGATGACAAGTGTGACAATTGTCACAAGGATGACAAGTGTGACAATTGTCACAAGGATGACAAGTGTGACAATTGTCACAAGGGTGGCAAATGTGACAATTGTCACAAGGGTGGCAAGTGTGACAATTGTCACAAGGGTGGCAAATGGGACAATTGTCACGCGTGTGACAATTGTCAAGTGTTGTTAATTGGAAGAACCCTTATTGTAGATACCTGNTGATTTTTGGACTCTGTGGTCATGGCATTCACAATTCCTGCGCAGTTCACGTAACTGAAATGGAGATTAGTGAATGCAATAGTCTTCAATTGTAAAATCGTGTAGATTGTGATTGCCATGACGAAAATGCTAAAAACAAAATTGTGACCAAAGGTCGGCATCCCCCCCCCCTCTTCTAGCCGGTTCCAAAAACTATAGTCACCTCGCTACACTCACGCCATCTATTTCTACTAACATTGGCGCCCCCTCCTAAATATTGTACATTTGTAAACCAAAGCGCAGATAATAAGACAATTCGATCGCATGTGTGACAAATGTGTTGCCAATTGTGCGATTTTCATAATTATGATGGATAGAGGTGATTATAAAGGTAGAAGTGGATACATGTGAGTGATGCTGTGAGAGATAAGGAGAGGGTCTGTATGGAAGTGGGAAGAGATGGAAGGGATGCAGGGAGGGACGGAAGAGATGCCGGAAGGGACGAAATAAACGGAATGGATGCTAGAAGTGAATGGAATAATGCGGGTAGGGGCAGGAGGCAAGGTAGGAATGCGCAGATGGACGGATGACATATGGGGAGAAATGGAAAGGATGCAGGGAGTAACGGNAGTGGACATGCATATATGCTCAATGGGCTTTCATATGGGCGCAGTGGTCGTTTTCATGCGCAGTGGACATTCATGTGTGCAGTGGGCTTTCATATGTGCGTAGTGGTCGTTTTCATGCGCAGTGGACATTCATATGTCCGAAGTGGGTATGTATATGCGCGCAGTGGTCGTTTTCATGCGCAGTGGGTATTTATATGTGCGCAGTGGTCGTTTTCATGCGCAGAGGGCTTTCATATGTGCGCAGTGGTCATTTATCTGCGCAGTAGGCGTTTTCATGCGCATTGGACATTTATATGTTCGCAGTGGGCATTTATATGTGCCCAGTGGTCGTTTACAAGCGCAATGGATTTTTATATGTGCTCAGTGTTCGTTTACATGTACACTGGGCATTGATATGTGCGCAGCCGAGCTAAGTCGAACGAGGACGGAAACAGGTTACATTTTGGTATATAGGCAACACTGTTTCACAGCCTATTACATATGTCAGCGATCCTAGTATTTTTACTTAAATTTTCTGCCACCTCGGCGCTGGGGTACATCGGTCAGCGAACTGAGACTCTGACAAAACGTTTATATATTGACTTTCTGAGGGTTTAAATAAATTTTTGAAATTCTTTTTTATTTTTGATCAGATTTAAAATTAAATTACCTCACCTGCAATATTTACACTGATCCTTCGTGTCAACTCTATCAAAATAATCGATGATTGAACACATCGGAATGTTTTGAACTTTTGTTATTTTATTGACATTGTTCAATTAACTTATTTATTGACTTTGTTCAATTAACTTATTTATTGACTTTGTTCAATTAACTTATTTTATTGACTTTGATCAATTTGACCTTTTGTCCGGTTTGAAATAATAATTTCCCATGGGATTTAAACCGAGAAATACGGTAGCTTGAAATCTAAATTCAAAATTTCGAATGACTGTCATACGTTACTACCCGAAACGGTACATGAAAGCCGTAAAGTTTACTTTTGTCTTTGTAGGGTAGTTATTGCGGGCTTTCCTAATAGTTGACATTTGTTTTTTTACGTTGTTGCCATAGTTTTTACGCGTGAACATGCACCGTAAATCGTCAAAATATGCTATGCTTGGTGATTTTTGGACTCTGTGGTCATGGCATTCACAATTCCTGCGCAGTTCACGTAACTGAAATGGAGATTAGTGAATGCAATAGTCTTCAATTGTAAAATCGTGTAGATTGTGATTGCCATGACGAAAATGCTAAAAACAAAATTGTGACCAAAGGTCGGCATCCCCCCCCCCTCTTCTAGCCGGTTCCAAAAACTATAGTCACCTCGCTACACTCACGCCATCTATTTCTACTAACATTGGCGCCCCCTCCTAAATATTGTACATTTGTAAACCAAATCAATGCCATGGTACGCTAAAACTTTACAAATGTAACTGCCACTATGCAATTGCTAAAAATATACATTTGTAATGTCCGCTGGTGCCATAACGAAACAGTTTACAAATGTAACCTCATACTAACCACTTGTTCCGACACGTACAGCAAATTATAGAGAACATGCGTCGACTTGGGAAAACAATCTTTTAGGAAATGAACAAAGTTGGTTTCATTCGCTGCAATTCAATACAAACCAAAATTCTCCAAACAGTAATTCACATAAACTAGCAAACCCTAAGGTTGGAAGAACAACTAATGCAACGGAATACAGCCTGCCAACCTACTGCTACGCAATGCAGTACACAAAGTAGAACAACGTGCACATGCTCCCAGCACGATTAATTTTCTGACAAATTGCTTGGGTGCGCTCAGACTTAATGTTAAATTTCGATTTAGCTTAGTTTGTACCGAGACTTAAACTTCGATTTCAATTTCGACTGAAAAGTTTAATTAAATTTGGATTTCGATCTTCGAATAACGGATTTCGAATTCGAGCACCTTAAAATTATGAATTTTAATTTTTTTTAAGTATAAAACTTTGTCTATTTTAAGATAACTCCGTTTTATTATACATGTTTGAAACTTATCTCCAGATCTTTTAGTATATTTCAATTTCGATGGCCTGAAATGTTATAGATTTCGATTTTGAGAAACTTAAAATCATAGATTTAGATGTAAACTATTTAAAAATATGAATTATGGTTTAGATTTCGTGGTTCTTTAAAATCATCGATTTCGACTTACATTTCTATTTCAAATGGCAAAGCCTTCGATGTCTACTTCGATTCTGATTGTGAGTTGGAATTTTTAGAAGCGTTGAATTTAGATTTTTATTAAAATCTGGAGTTCGATTTCTGTGTAGTGGTGTAGTGCTTCAAACTAACAACGAGCCGCGCGGCAGCAAACTCCCACTCTCAGATTTGTTGTGTTGTGGGAGTTGAAAAAAATTTGTTAGTACCAAAAAAGCAAGATGTAAGCAGTAACGCTTTGTCGCTTGGGAGTCATGACTCTTCCTAGTGAGTCACGACTCAGTCACTTTGGAAAGGCGAAGAGTCACGAGTCAGGTGACTCAGAGTCACGACTCAGTGACTCCCATTTCTCTATTGAGTCAGAATCACCCAAAACCAGTGACTCCAGAAATCGATGAGTCAGAGTCATGACTCAGAGTCACTGAGTCAGAGTCATTCGAAACCCTAGTGTGGATAATGCTCCATTACCCACGGGATAGTGAGCAAAGACTCCTATACCCGATAAGTCTTTCCCATCTCTGCCAAGATGTGAGAAGCACAGATGATGAATCCCCACCAGCAAAAAATACTTTGCTGGTGATAACTGGTGGATCATCATCCATCACATAGTCAGGGTTTGAAACAGCATTTTCCAAATTGGTTCTGTAGCACAATTGGTAGTGCATTGGGTACGGAAAATCCAAGACGTGGGAACATACCCCACCAGTAACAATATTTTTGCGTGAATTGCTGTTACAAGCCTTGGCGGGGCAGTCGTTCCACGTCATAACTTCACAATTTTTGGAGTAAACCCTTAATATCCTGAATAATAACACTGAATAGCAATTTTTTTAAATGGAAGACTTTTTCTCTCTGACGCCTATAAAAAAATGTTCATGTGAAACCTCAAAATAAATGTTTTTTCTTTACTTTGAGAAAATTCGGGAGTATGCCACGATATAAGCCCACAACGCCGTCTCGTCGGAGAATTGTTTTGAAGATGAGAGTCATGCTCTGATTGGTTGTTGAGTAGGAGGCTTGAAGTTGGGTTCTGACGAGTGCGAGGGGGTAGGATGCGATTTGGCCGCAAGTGGAGGAGATTGTGCCGCAGGCGAGAAGGAGGAGAACAGGTGGGTCCTTGCTCGGCTCTCTTCGGAGATAAGCTCGCTTTAATGTTTCGTAGATGGTTAGATCGATTCCGGCATAAGGCAAAATTCCGAACAAATTTGGCAAGTACCCCTTGAAGAAAACTTTTCCACCTTCTTTTTTGAACATTTTGAATATCAAATCCACCACGCTCTTAAATTCACCTGAGAACACATCACAAGAGTAAATGAATAGAATCATTAATACAAGAGACAATTACATCCAATAAAATCAATTTTTTGAAATACGCAATAATTTCGAATTGAAATTGGCTATATTTCCATACGATACAAATACTGTCATGGAAATAACTGGTCAGCCAAAATTTTGCCTTAGGATTTTTTGTTTAAGCTTTTTTGCGTAATATTCATTAGCCAAAATTGTCAGCACATCATCTATTTCAATCGAAGGTTATAATCCGGCTGTCCGTCGGCTCTATTATTTTTAAATATTAGATTTTACTAACACGGTTGCATGGTGTCGACCGGTTTTGATATTTGGCAATGGAGAATTTTTTGGAGGAAAATAAGCGTTGTGTGCAACTAATTGGAAAACATAATGGTTGTTCCTGTAGGTAATTCAAATGTACTTTTAACAAATGATTAACCGGCAATGTTCCCAAAAATTTCCCAGGCCAAACACCAAAACTGCCCAAATAATCAGTCTCCATGTACCCTGGAACTAACTAACGAGTCAAACCGTACAGTAGTCCTAACTTAATAGTACAACTGACAGAAGTAACTTTTGTCAAATGATTTGTTTTTAACTATAGCAATTTTGTAGTAAGCCGAAAGGCAAGATACCAAACCGCCCCCACCTTCAGAAGTGCTTTATCGGAATGAAGGTGATCGTGAACTCGGTGGAGGTCCGTCTCTGGTTAGGGTGGACAAGTCCAGCGTGCCAAGACCAACAAAACGAGCAGCACCATTATTCACTTTGGCTGGTTCACCGGCGGTTGTGGCGTTACCAGTATAAGTTGATAGGAAAGCATACATATAATATAGATGTTATCTCTTCCTCAGCTAAAAGGACACTACAGATAATCCACCCTGAATAATTCGCAGTGTAAGAGTGGTCGGAATTTTTGAACAATTTTTGAAACAATCCAATCGAAAGCAATTCTTTTAGTTTGAATTGTATAGAAAAATTGCGTGTTATCGACGAAGGCCGGATAATGTTTTAAAGTTTATGCATTTTTAAATTTACGGGTAATAGACGAGAGCGAGTAATCGGCGAAGGAATAGGGCATTTTTGTTGACATATTACCAGTTTTCCTTAGTGCGAGTCGTGTTTTAATGACTTCTAAGGGATAGATGGCAGTTTGACTGATGGCCCCTGCAAGTGATCCTGCTACAAATCGCTCTTCTATTCGTATCTCTCTGTTAGGGTTCCTACCCTTGATGACCCCCTTGAGCTGCTCATAAGCCATGAACTTTATTGCTGACTCTGGTGCTATTTTGATCACATTGATTCCATTCCCTCTCCACATAGAAGCAATGCCACCCTCTTTGATCATGGCGCGCACACACCCCATGATACCGTTTGAAGTCACTGGGGAATTTTTTCCATGTACCTATGAAGGAATAAGAAGTAAATTGTAGCGTCTGGAGCCGTTTTGTAAATTGAATTATTTATTTAAGAAATAAATATCAACACTAACTCCGATTTGTTACCTGTAGAAAGACTTTGATTCTGTCTAAAGGGGCAGTTGTAGTTCGACTAATTGCACCCGCAAGACCACCTGCTACCAAATGTCTCCACCAGAGACCACTTTTCAATTCCTGTGGAGTAAAATCTACTGGAACTGAAGCTGCCTCCCCAATGTCCAAAAACTAACAAGCAAACAAAATTGACACATGAAAAATAAAAAAATATCATGATTTCAAATTACCGTTGTTTGCTTCCAATAGTTAACTACTTCATGTAGGTCATCACTTGAACTCAAAAAGAGAAAATCTCGCCACTCTTCCCAACTGATACCGGAACTTCCATCTTCATCCATTCTGTAGATTATTACATTTTACTAATCCAGTGATTTTTTTTGCACATGCGTATATGCAGTACCGTTTTATCATGGCCTCTGCCTCTTGCAGAGTGAGGTGAATGCCAAGTTTTTGTGATGCATGGATGACTTCGTGTACATCTAGCTGTCCGTCATTGTTTCGATCCACATCCTGGAAGACTTGTTTCAGTCTAAGTTCGTGATTTCGAATATGATCCAAAAACTCATCTATAGAAACGTCCCCTGATTTGTCCACGTCAGTTCTTGACATGAATCGCTGCAAATAGAACTTTAATACAATTAAAAAAAATCATTAAAACGCAAATAATTTTTACAATTTTTACAATTAACTATAAACTCCATTTGCTTTTGAATTTTTGGGCCGAAGATTCACGAAGAATTATTGAGTCCGAAGATATTGGCATCACTTTTACAAAATATCCGCAGGGATGGTCTTCACGATTTACCTAGTAACTGTGTTTGCATTGTTCGGAGACGGACATGTTATTAGATTTGTTTTCGACGGATTTAAACAACTTTCCGAACCTATCGTTGGAATTTAGTTCCTTACTACTGTTGCTGAAGGTTTTATATAAAAGTGTTGCCTGAGCTATCGGGCTTAAATCCACAAATAATTTCGTAAATATTAGGGTTGTTGCGGGTAACCGTAACGGCGGGTACCCGCGCTGTTTTCGGGTACCCGACCCGCTATCCTACCCGCGCGGCTACTAGCTACTGCATTTTACTCCATAAATTTATGCACTGTAATACTAATACGCATGGAAGAGGAAATCACGAAACAAATTTATTTTCTCAGCATCTGTGCCTGTGAGTAAAAGTAAAATGTACTGAGAGTAACTATGCAAAAATTGGGATTTGATTGCTCAAGTGTTAATACTTAAAGTTCAACAGTTTCAAGTTGTGATGAATGATTGCCAAACCTTCGGCATATTCCGGAAGTAAACTACTCATAGTGTATTCATAAATATTTCCATTTTCAGAAAAAGTCGTTCACTGTATACTGTACTGGCAGGAGCTGACAAATACTTTCTGGCATGGTTGCTAGGGTAGAATTGATTGTTTGACTCCCACTATAAGAATGAAGTTTCCTGTCTGGAAGGTAGTGGTGACGAGTTGTAACTTCGAATAGATGTGTCTAAATATTACCGAAAATTCTAAACCTCCCCTACCTGCTTTAAAGCAATAAATTTCTAATCCAGACTAAAAATAATAATAAAACTTTTGGTCTGATTCACTATTAAACAAGATTAAACATGTTTGGAATTTACTGTCAATTGTAAAACGTTCAGATTGGGCGCAATAAAAATTCTTCACTGCATCACTAACCGGCAAATTAAGCGGGTATGGAGTAGCGGGTATCCGCGTAAAAGCCGCGGTTATAAGGTTTTGGCGGTTCTGGTAACCGTACCGCCGTTTTGCTAAAACGACTACCCGCAATAAATGCCTTTTAGAATATTTCAATGAGCCTTAATTCATATCATTGTGCGCATTGGTTACATACCGTATTTCTTCTAATAATACTCCAGGGTACTACAGTAGTAGACGGTAATATGATCTTATATTTTGTAACGGCAAATCTGGGTTTTATAAGCGTGGTATAACGCATATAAGGCTAANTGGTCTTATAACGCATATAAGGCTAATTGGGTCTTATAAAACGTATATGGATGTAGTCATCTTTCGTTGAACTTGACCAAATTTAAAGAAGTGGACCTTGTGGAAAAGCCCCACATCAAAATGAGTTGTTCACTTTACTTTTAGTTACAATACGTAACAAAAAACGGCCTATCGGGGATGAGAAATCGNAAATTTAAAGAAGTGGACCTTGTGGAAAAGCCCCACATCAAAATGAGTTGTTCACTTTACTTTTAGTTACAATACGTAACAAAAAACGGCCTATCGGGGATGAGAAATTGGCAAAATACTTTCCTCCCAGTAAATCCCAACCTAACTCGTTAATAAAAGTGTCCATCCAGCCCATGTCCCTCCCCTTCCCTCCAAGTCACTCCCGCCCCACATTTCTTCCCCCCAAGTCCATTTCGCTCACGTCCCTTCCTCCCTCCCATATTCCTTTCGCCAACATCCCGTCCACCCACATCCCTCACTCTCATACCTCTTCCGCCTACACTCCTCCAGCACATATCCCATTCCCCCACGTCCCTCACACCCCTCCAGGCCACGTAGATTTTTTAGTTGAGGCCCCTTCCGCAACAAATGACTGAAACATTCTCAATTTCGTCAATCTCCTGCCAAAGAAAATATTTCTATCTGAATTTGGTGATTTAGGCAAATTTGTTTTCTTAATCCAACGCAGAATGATTCAAGACATTCACACACCTTGTGCCCGGCAAATGGAAATGATCAAATGTAATGTAATTTTTGTCTCATGTCATTTGTGACGAGGAAATTCTTTCGCGCAATTTTGAAACTTTTTCTAAGGCTGGTCAGAGACTGTTTCATGGCCTTAGCCTTAATACTTGTATATTTTGATATCTGACTTGATAGGTTTCGTAAATTTTACTCCTTTAGCTGCAATGCGGACAGGTGTGCTGGGGTGGCGAAGAAAGACTTTCTTACTTTCTTCAGTTTCTCTGGTAATAATTTCTCGGGACGATGGCCAGGTAGAATTTTAAAATTAGTCTAAATAGAAGCCTAATACCTCTTAAAAGTATGATAAAATATTAGTTTGTTCACGCTCTGCTACAAAATTTTAGATGGTGATTTTCATGTCATGGATTGCGAAATTTTCGTAGTAGTGAAAAATCCCCGCAGAAAATATCTCACCATTTTTTCTAGACATTTTCGTTAATCCAATTCACCACAAACAAGACTTCACTTTTATGTACGAAATGCGATTCTGGTTCTATTTCTTTCGTGGAAGACAGATTTCATTTCAGGCGATGTTCTTATACAGTTGTTTTAGCTTAATGTCACCTCCGAGGGAGCCAAAAACTCGGTTAACAGAAGGTGGAGTTGACATAAGCCGATATTGTGAACTGACTGATAATTCAAAGATTAGGTGACAATAACCGAAGTCCCTTGTTTTAGAGACGCATTTTATAATACAATATCTTTTTCGATTTATTTTACAGCTTTTGAAGTTATTATCTAAATTTGGAATACTCTAAAAGCAAATTACTTGTTAAAGTAATCAGCATGCTTTTTGCAATATGCCAAAGAAATGGCTTTTAGATATTATCTTGTCAGAAACTTCCAAACTATCGTTACTTGTTTGCTAAGTTCTTCACTTCAAATGTCGCTTATCATTAAAACTTTAAGTTTCTCAATCCTAACCATGCGCCCATCTGAGGTTGGCATACTCGCGGTTGGAATAAGCCCGAGTGAATCTATCTAAAAATTCAATTTACTACGGGTGAATCTTTCAAAAAAAAATGAACTTTCACGATCGAGTATCGCATAGTCGAATACAACAAATAGGTTAATGAAACAGTTCTCCCAAAGGTCTCTTATCGCCCACACCATTTAAACAAACACGAGTATATTATTTCACACGAGTACATTCACGACTTTCGGTCCTGAGAACCGAAAGTTTCCATTAAAGTGTGGTTATGTGCCATGCATGCTCTTCAAATTGGATACAGGAGGTGTGACAATAGGCAGAGTATTTAGTACATGAGAGTATGGAGTTTAGCCGGGGGATGCCAACAGGTTGACAATAAGCGAAGTGTGACATGAAGGTGTAGTGACATAAAACTAAAACCACTGTATCATTATCAATGTTGTGCCTCTATTTCCCGGACACACTTTATATGAAACTGCTACTTCACGCAGTGTTCCGCATCCCTTCTTTCCCGTTCCTCGTCCCCTTTTTTTTTAAAAAAAGGGGACGAGGACGGGGAAAGATTTTTTAACCAAAAAACGGGGACGAGTGAAGCTAATTTTTTTTTTAAAGACGGGGATAGAACGGGTGAGGCATGTTATTTCAACACTTGTAATTTAACTCAAATCGAAATTTGAAATTTCTATCAATTGAAATCGAAAGCTGGATTTCGAGGACCTGAAAAGTTGTGATTCCGATTTTGAGAGCTTGCAAAGTTATGGGTTTCGATTTCTATTTCTATTTGTGTCGATAATGGGATTACGATTTCGATTGCCAATGGAAAATTGATTTTGATCTGTTTGCGATTATGGATTTGAATGTCGATACTATTACAATAAAGAATGAACTATTTATTAGAAAAAAAATTAGCACAAAATTTATATCCAAAATTTCACTTTTTAATGGAAATGCAAATTTCGATTTCGGTCACCTTGGGACTCAGAATTTCAATTTCGAATGAGAAGGTAATTTGGATTTCGATTTCCACTAGTCTAAGTTAAAAAGTATATATCCAAGAATCCGGAGGTAAAAGTGGTTTCCAATCGTACAGTCAAAATCTGGATCAATCGGCAGCGTTACAATTGTAGTGCAACTGAATGTTCAAAAATCCACAGTTTGGACTTAGACCAATCGTAATTTTCTTTTCATTCGAAACTTCGAAATCGTAATCGAAATCCAATTTTCCATACAAACCAGAAAGCGAAATCGAAATTCAATACTCCGTTCGAAATCGAAACCAATAACTTTGAATCCAACACTAGGCACTCAAATCGAAATATAACAATAAATTTTGCTATATAACAATAAATTAGATTTTAAATGTTTAATTTTCGGATAATGGAATGTAATTTTGTTGGAAAAAAAGTACGAGACGGGAAAGATTTTATTTCAAGCCAGGTGTCAGGACAGAGTAACCAATTTTGTTGGATAATGGAGACAGGAAGGTATTAATTCTTTTAAGCAAGGACGGGGACGGGACAAGACGAGACGAGGACTGGGACGGGGTAGTAATTTTTTTTGAAAAGACGGTGACGGGGAAGTCGATTTTTCTGAAAAAACTGGGACGGGACGGGAAAGCCTTTTTTTCTTTTTTTTTTTTAAGACTGGGACGGTGAAGGGTGAAGTCTTTTATTATGACAAGACGGAGTAAAAAATTTTTAACCAAAGACGGGACGAGGACGGGGATGGGGATGGAAATGGGTGACTGTTGTGCCGAACACTGACTTCTCGAGTCCGAACAGACGGAGAGACAAAGTCATTACAAATTATAAAACTTTACTAAAACTATTCACTACCAATATGTTAGAAGTATAGTAATTATACCTTTGCTAAATCAGTGGCTCCTTCTCCATGTCCTCTCTTCGTAAGAGCTGCCACAATTTCGTTCAAATCAATTCGTCCATCGCCATCCAAGTCCAGCTTATGAAATAAGGATGACAGGCGTTCCATGTCAGCATCGACATCCTCTTTCTCACGACCATTCTCACCGTGGTTCCTTTCAGATACATCCTCACTCATGTTGAAATCGTAGAATTATCAAATGGAAACTTACGAGTAAACTACTGCCTTTTCATAAAGGCTAATGTACATACTACAATGTATACTTCCGAAGAAAGCTCTATCCCTATTGATACCACACTCACAAAAAACTTCAAATTAAACAACTACTCTTAATCATTTTGACACACTCTTATATTTACTATTGACTATGTTGTACACATTATTTATCTAAGATGGAAAGGTGAGTATGTCCCTGGAACAAACAACATTATTTAGTACTTTATGTTGATGAGTGTTAATTTAAATTACATTATAAGGAGTAGAGTGTATTGAACATAGATGGGCACGGGATGGGCCCTCCACACCGCCCTCCATTATTCAAAGACCCCTACACCCTTCCAAGCGAAAATGACCCCTCCACCCCTTCGAGGTAAATTGATCCCTCCACCCCTCCGCCCTCCATTCAGCAAAGACCACTTCAAGGAAAGTTGATCGCTCCGCCTTCCATTGCACTCAACAAAGACCTCTCCGCATCCATCTACAACAGCTCCACTGGATTCCACTCATCCCGCAATAATTTTCGGTTAATTTCTAATCGATTCTCTTTTCATTCCGGTAGTATTGTTTTTATGATTAAATAATTTTACTTTATTAAATATTGAATACAACAGAACACAACCAAAACAAAATAAATGGATTGTACAAGGATTACGGGTTCAAAATAGCTCTACTGCTCTATAAAAATACTCCAGCTTTCCGTCCGAACATAAAAGCCCTCCACCCCTCCGCCGTCCACTGAACATAAAACCCCTCCATCCCTCCAGATCAACTTTAGCCCTACACCCCTCCAGCCCTCCACTGAGCAGAATTGCCCTCACCCCTTCATCCCTTCAGGCAGATTTCACCCCTCCGATCTCCACCAAAAATTGACCCCTCCAACCCTCCCCTCCGCTTTCCGCGGAGGGGGCCCATGTATGGTATTGAATGGATTTGAAAACTTACGAGACTCCGACTGCGACGGTCCATACTACTGTATTACAATTTGGCCTTGGTCGTCCTATACATATAGTAACTGATGATAAAAACATTACAGACTAAAACACTCAATCTATATCTAGTAGTGCCAGAATCGCACCCACCACAACACAAATGAAATTGTTTATTCACATTTTAAACGTCAAATGATTTTCCCAAACAAAAATTGTAAGTTCAAATAAATAGCAGAAAGCATAATCAAATAATTCGTAGGAACGAAGAAATACCCGTATATGAAGTCATATGCCGATGCAATTTATCCCTCACACAATGTACCCTAGAACCTCTCGGATATCCCGCTCTCGGGTCAATATAGGTCAAACTTTTTCTAGCTGTTTTTATTTAGCAGAATGGCACCCGCCGATAGGCTGTAGTAGTTTTCGCAACAAGACATAATCGCGATGACTGCAATGGAAAAATAAAATATCCAAACTACTAGAATTCTAGTGGGCATTGACGCAGCGATTCTCAAAAGAAAGTGATGTATAAAGATTCAAACCCAAATACATAATAATCGTCGGAGTAAATGAGCGGTTGAGCTAATACGCCTTTCATCTCTCGTTACATTAAAAGTAGAGTGGATTCCTGCCGAAGTGATTAAGAACACCGGACAAGTGAAACGATGATAGTGGAGCAGATGAGTTGTCGGCTTTTTGGTATGGCATAGTGGAAATGCAAGTAATCAAATTGGTACATGATTTTGTTGAGTATGCCTTATGAATGGGAGCATTGTCTTCCATAAAAATGAATCCATCACCCCCAATTCTGTCCCATGCTGGGAGTAAATTGTTTTGGAGGATTTGCTGGTAGTGGACGGCTGTACTGGAAGGCGCCACAAACGAAATTTCACTCTTCCCTTCGGAGGAGAAAGCAGCCCAAATCATCACAGTTCCAACTCCAGAGTGACGTTTCGAAAATATAAGTTCTTCTTTCCTCAGATCATGCCAATAGTAGCGAAAACCATCCGGACCGTCCAAATTAAATTTTTTTTCATCACTAAAGATGACTTTCTTCCATTCTTCACCCCATCCCACCTTTTCCCGGCACCAAGTCAAT
>NIPM01001028.1:0-14568 GCA_002738285.1 Holacanthella duospinosa | reverse complement strand
AGGGCAAATCAAGGTGGCTTTTGAAATTTTGAAATTTTGAACTTTTGAAATTTTGGAGCATGCGCAGTCCAGTTTTGAACTCTGCAAAGTTCAAATTGATTGATTTCAATTTGCAAAAAAAAAACTTTCAGCTTTTATTTTTATTTTTATTTTTGAAATGTCTAAGCAAAAACGATTAAAATTAATCAACTTCGTCTGTGGGGAAGCACTTCAATTATTCCTTGCACTCAATGAAGATGATGAGAATGAAAAAATACTGGAAAATACCCTTGAAGAATAGAAATAGTCTTGATGTGTAGGTATTTATCCCTCCGGTCAAAGGTAAGAAGATATGTCATCGCTAACACAATTTAATTACATGCATAAGCATAATAGCTTATTATTAAATAGGTAGGTGATTAAATCTAAAGCCTGGTGGGAGAATGTCGTTCCTCACTGTGACGACAAAATATTTAAAAATGTTAAAAATTAAAGTTAAAAATAAAAATCAAGAATTTCAACTAGACTTGCTAAAGCCTTTTCTCATGTGAAACTTCAAAATCTCTTTTGAAGCTCAACAGCCAATCACAGAGCTCGTTTCATTTTAAGTTTGATAAACCCTTTGCAAACTTCAAAAGTTCAAAATTTCAAAATCTCAAAAGCGGCAGATTGATTTGCCCTAATGTTTTAAATTTAGTGGGGAAGAGCAAGCATAGCAATATGCTGATCAGAAGCAGGGAACTTAAGATAAGGGAATGGCGGTATGCAATATCTTCTCAAATTCTCTTTTTCTCAAGTAGAAGTGATGTCACTGTTATGCATACTCTCAAAGTTTACAACTAAACAACATGCCTTACTCATACCTTAGATGAGTTTAGACTGTTTTAACTTCAATTTTTAAATCAGATATGCATTTTATTTTGACGTGCAAATGTGTACAAACAATTGAGTAATTTTTCACAACAATATTATTTATTTCGCAAATTGTTCAGCCTTTATTTTAATTTTAGACTTGCAGAAAGTCCTTTCGTTGACATTTAATTTTCTGTGTATTTAAAAGTTTGGTTTTAATTTTTAGTCTGATTAAGCTTTCCCACAATAATTTTTAGAATTCCAGGGTCCTGTGCCACAATCACTGACATTTTGACAGTGACATATTGACATATCGACAGTTGACATTGACAGGAATACTAAAATAACGCGCCACGAAAAAAATGTCATATTCAAGGATTTTTGACACTTGTCAAACTTTTCTGACATTTTTATGTCAAATATAGTAAATATATTCGGTTTATTCTAAACTTTTCTTTGAAACCAAAATCAGTGGATGGGATGAAATTCATTCTTACTTTGTATTATTTTTTTAGTGGACGAAGCAATACGTCAATATCTTCACTGTCGCTGCTACTAGAGTCGCTGACATCAAACGTAGCCATAAGTCAACAATTTTTATACAAAAGATTTAATTTTCCAAACCTGACAGAGGTAAATCCCTCTGTCAAATATTTATGACATTTTTGACAAGTATAAGTCAATGTCGCACAGACGCAAAAAAAGTCAATGACAATTACTTGTAAAATGTCAAATTTTCCCTGTCGAATGTCGAAATTCATCTGTCACTGTCACATGTCACTACCATCTTTGTGGCGTGATATTTTGTGTAAATTGTTGACAAATACATGTGAATGTCAATATGTCAATATGTCATTTGATTGTGGCATAGGACCCAGGACGCTTATACAATATTCAGGTGGGAAAATGTTTGGAGAAAATGAAATTCAAATATTCAACTCATGTTATAAGTGTTTAATTTTGTCTCCTTCAAAACCGAAAAGTTCGAAATGCTTTGAGCAAATGACAGCAATGGACAAGTTGATTTTGTCTTTTCTTTTGCACCGATTTAACTAAATCAAAAACAACGATTTTTTTTGGAAAACGATGAATCTCAAGCAAATATTTGCTTGTTATAATAAAAATGAGATTATTATAAACAATGAGAAGGCTTTATTTGAGAATAGCCACCTCCCTCTTTCTGGAATTTTGGTAACTGATACGTTAATCCACTGGGAATTTAGCGNTATAAACAATGAGAAGGCTTTATTTGAGAATAGCCACCTCCCTCTTTCTGGAATTTTGGTAACTGATACGTTAATCCACTGGGAATTTGATTACGAATCTGACATCCATTGTTGGCGGTCAAGTCAAAATTTAAAAAAAATTAACAAATTTGTGCCAAAAAAAAAATTTTTTTTTATAATATGACTTACCCAAAGGTAGTAGTCCGAATTTCAATAAGCTATTACATCAATCGATCAGAAAATTAACGCAGATTACAAATTCAACATTCATCGTTACCAGTCAAGTCGAATTTTTTAAACAAAAAGGATGTTTTTTCAATTTCTTTTTAATTTTTACTATTTTATTTAAATATTTATAAGCAATGAGATGTTGAGGATACAATTTCTTAAGATTTTCTATGGGTTTAGGTTATTAGGTTTTTTTAGGTTTAGGTTGTTAGGTTTCTTTAGGATTAGAATGTTGTTTTCTATAGGTTTAGGTAGTTTAGTTTTCTTTAGGTTTAATTTGTTAGGTTTCGTTTAGGTTTAGGTTAGGTTTTTAGGTATAGGATGTTAAGTTTTCTTTAGGTTTAGGTTGTTAAATTTTCTTTAAATTTTTTTATCTTTAGGTTTGCTTTTAGGTTGTTAGGTCACTAGTTTCTCTTTTGGTTAGTTAGGTTGTTTGGTGTTTTTTAGGTTTAGGTCGTTTATATCCAATGATTGATGTCAGAATCATAATCTGCATAAAATTTCTGGTCGATTCACATATAATTTGCTGAAATCCCGACCAATACCATTAAGTAAGTCATACTAAAAAAATTTTTTTTTTGTCACAATGTACAAAAATTTTGCAAAATTTGACTTGACCGCCAACAACGGATGTCAAATTCGTAATCTACGCTAAATTTCCAGTCGATTAGTGTATCACTTACCCGAACTGCAATACGGGATTATTCTACAAATGTTCCATGAGAAGTCAAAAATGCACGAGGAGATATGTCTGGGATTTCGAAGTGCATATCAGTGACGTCACTCCCAGACAATTTCATTCTCAAAACCATCTCTGTGTTGTACCGCCACCCCCTGGATCAGAAGGTGAATGAGAATTCAAAAGAGAATGAAAAATTCCGGTATGGACTTTTCATCCGATATTGAACTGGCAAAGAAAGTGATCGGCTCCACTTCGTCGTCTCACGCCCGTTGCAGACGTAACTTTATCCTAACTCTCCCGTCACTCTTGGCGTTGCCATTACGTCAACCGACACTCGTAGCGCATTTAGACGTTGTTTGATCACAATGCAGAGTTATTTTAATATTTGTTAAAGTTTTCATTAGAGGAGCTCTAAATTATCCGTGCGCTGTCCTGAAGTTGGTTGGCTATCAACTTTGTTTAAGTTAGATAAAGTGACGGAGGAAGTGAGGTGTTACGGCAACTGTAAATTGATTCTCTAAAGTGAAATATCACTCGACTCATCACCCGAACAACCATAGAGTTGCAGTGACGTTAGGTATAAATTGAAATTTTAAACATCCTCAGAAGAATAATTCGGAGGAAGGACACGTTAGAGTTAGGTGTACAACGGGCGTCACTTTTATCGCTCGACACTTTGGATCCGACTATTTTTTGGTAAGGCATAGTAGTGATCAAACGAAAGAGTGGCGCTCGCCGTCGGCTCTGTGAGTGTGGTCTTAGCTTTACACTACAACAACCGCACTCACTATAACCGATCACCACTATTATGAGGACATGGACAACACTTCTTTAATTATGAAACTTTGCATATTTACGAAGCCTGTAGAGCTCTCTTTGGGAAACTCTAATTGTTACATTTTGAGCTTTCTTAAAGTAAAATTTGCTTGTTACTGTGCAAGTTTTAAGAGCTTTTAACTCTTCTGTGCACAGTTTATTGAAATATCATATTTGTTGTATCCAACGTATAAGCCGCGGCCTATCCCCGGAGTTTTAGGATAATAGAACAGTCAAAGCTCGTTTTAAAGTCTTTAATCAGATCTGGTTTTTATAACTGACCGTTGTTGTCCTGATAAAGAGCGGTCAATAAATTCCCCGCAAATGAAAGCAAAAGTAGTAGCATAGTGGAGAAGAAGCGTTTTTTTTTCAAGTGGTTTTTGTTTGAAAGTCTTAATAGCAACATTATGCTGTCAAAAAAATTATAAGAAAAAAATAAGACAAAAAATTTATTAGTCTGCCGTTGTTAAAGTTCCCATCAAAATTCTAATCCTATGTTTTAATTCTATTCTATTCTGATTCTAATCTTATGTTACATTTAGACTTCTTTCATTTTTCGGATTTGCACCAAAAATTTGTCAGGTTTTACGAAATATGCTATTTATCCAATTTCAGTTTCCGATGCCGTATCTGCAAACCTGAAAGTAGACATGCACCGAAGGGCACATTCGGCTGGTGCTCGAAGACCGAAGCTTCGGCTTCGGTGGGTCGCCGAAGGATGAACCTTCGGCCGAAGAGTTTTTCATTGAGCATGCGGGGTGTCTATCGAAAGGTCTCAAACGTCAAGAACTCATTTTCTATATTAATAACAATTTAACTGACATGGAAATTGGGATAAGTATACATTTCATTTTGTTTATAACAATTCCTAAAAGAATGGATGGAATATAGTGCTTTTAATATTCGAAATTTAAGAGAAAAAATAATCCAATTGGAAAGAAAACAAAATGGGATTAGAGTTTTAGAATAAGGATATTTAAAGAATAAATAAAACAATAAACCGTCATTTTTCTGTTACGTTTTAATTAAGTGACCTAATCACTTTCCAACATCATAATCAGTTAAATGCGAGAGAAATAGTTAAATCTTCGGCCGAATCCTTCGGTAAATGGCCGGAAACCGAAGGAGGTCCTTCGGCCCAAATTCGGCCAGCGAGGCTTCGGTGCATTTCTACCTGAAAGCATCATAAATTCTGAAATATTGGTACAGTAGAAACTTAATGTTTTCAACTTCATATCCTGCTTTTCAATGATCTTTCTGAAACTGGAAAGTGTTTCCCCAGAAAAAATTAAAAGTAACTGCTTTCCCTGCGAAGAGAAAGGTAACCTGCTTTTCCTGCAAATGGGCATGAGACAAAAAGTGGCTTCAACCTGTGGCGGGGCAGACCCGCCACTTTGAGATTGAGACAGGCATTGCCAAAAAAATTTTGTCTCTGGTGGGGAATAATCACGTCTTGGGTATTCCAGACCCAACTACCATTTGTGCTACAGAGCCCATTTGTGGAATCCTGTCCTCAATCTCAATACAACTCCGAAACTCACTTGTGCTTTCCATTACCACAGGCCATTTCCTCCTTCCTGGTCATTCATTGCCAGGTAAAGAGTCTACTGTCTCATTTATGAGTACAGTAGTGGGGATTGAGTCTTATGCTCAAATCTCCACAAATCGTACTTATAATAGTGGTTGCACTGCATTGATCCCAATTATCAACCAAAATGCCATTCAGCTTGTTCAGCTTTTCTGAAATATTAAAAAGCAAACTTTGTGGGACCATTTATACTTTCCGAATACGAATATACACAAATCCGGAATCGGAATTGAAACTTGTTTAAACATAAAATTATTTCCAAATTTTTATGACAATATTCTATGCAACAAGCTGTGCAAGCTGATATGTCAAATTTTAAAGAGACTTTGGAAGGAAAAGCAAAATCTTTATAACGATAACCTCTCTGCGATTGTTATTTACAACAGACTTTCTGGACTTTTTCTAAAAAAAAAAGCTGGATTGTTTGCTATTGCTGCTGTTGATATAACCGACAATGTTAACAAGCGCTGGGTCCTGCAACAACCCTATTAACTAAATCAACTATACTTTCAAGCAATCTAAGGATATTTATTTCATATATGTATTGGATCTAATTAAGGTAGAAAACAACATTTTTTTTTCTCCACTTTCACTCGTTTTCACTATGTACAAAATTCTCGCTGGTTTACTGATAATCTCTGTGTTGGCAGTGTTTCTCCTATGCTATTTTCAAGCATTGTGGCTAGGAAACTTTCCATTTTCAATATTCTATACTATTCTTACCCAAAATGCAATAAATAAAACTTTTCATTCGATTATAACCTAATAATTATTAACACAAAGAGAATTTGCAAAATAACGTCATATTCTACCAAATTTCTTCTTGTAAGAGGCGAAAATGTTTAAATTATACAGCTATTAAATAATTCAACATCCTAAACCTAACGATCTACCCCGGCATAGAAAACAAAAATACAGCATCAGCCATCCAAATTCAAAATTATTATTTTAAGTTGCTGGAAATTGGCATCTATCATCCAAAATAAATTGATATCTAACCTTCATCTGACTTTATTTCCACAAAATTCACTCCACATTTGGAATAAGAAAAAATGACAACAATTTCTAAATCCAAATGTGAGTATACTCACTAAAAATTTGCGCATCCTAAGTAGTAGGGCTTTCCTCATCTGCACTATTACACTTATACCTTTCAGAATAGCTCTCACGAACCTGAAAAATTAATACTGCTATAAAATTTGGTACTAACCTAAGGAAAAGTATAATTTCGGATGAAATTTATTCTAATATATAAATATTCTTTCTCATTAACAGCAAATATTTTACTACCTGTAATTTATCAGATTTAATGAAAAATGAATTTTCAAGATATTTTTGAAACATTTGTTTTTACTACATTTCTAATTAGTTTGGTCATTATTTTTATTTATTTCTTAAATCATCGTAGGCCAATAATACCAAATAAAATTTTTTATTTTAACAAAATAAATTATTGTTTACACTTGTATTAAACTCTGATACAATGGCCACAAAACCTGTTAAAGTCGGTATAGTTACTTCAAAATTTTGCCCTAGAGATGATTCCTATAAATATTTACAACAATTTGAATTAATTAGCATAGGAAATGGATGGACCTCTGAGATTAAATTTAAACAACTTCCAAATTATTTAACTTCCAGTGCCAGTCTTTGGTATCTTAACTGGAAAAATAAAGATCTGCGACGCATGCTGCTTCAGTAAATGCCGTAAAGCCAGAGGCAGAGGTAACTTGGAATGAATTAACTACTGCTTTGCAAAATACTTTCCAGACAGTAGCAAATAAAGATATTGCAGAGCAGAAGTTACATCAAAGACGCCAACGGATTGGCGGATCTATTGAAGATTATATTTATTCGTTATTAGATCTTTGTAACGATTATGATCCTTTAATGGGAGAAAGCATTAAAATTCGCAAGATTATTAGAATCCTTTTACCAAGTTTTCTTGAAAAAATTAACCTTTTGGATATTAAAACTGTCCAAGAATTGATAATTGCTGCTAGAAAAATAGCAAAAACACAATATCTAATTGACCACCTGGAGCTAGTTAACTCTATTCAAGAAATTCCAAAAACCTCTGAATCTGCCTTTAAAGAAACGAATGAATCTATTTCCCAATTAATGAAATTATTTGAAAATCAAACAGTATTGATAAACAACGTGGTTGAAACACAAATGCTTCAGGATCAAAGTAAACGAAAAATTGAAATAAAACAATTTCCTTCACGTAATTCTTTTCAAAGCAGAGATACAACTAACCCTACCAGAACTGTTTCTCCATGGAGGCCTGCAAACAGAATTTGTTGTGACAAGTGTATAAAATCAAATCACACCTTCCAAATATGTTGGCAACAGGTATTTTGTAGATACCATAATACTCCAAACCATTCAAATGAAATATGTCGTCAGGGAAACAAGTATCCGCGGGGTCCTCATTCCAGATTTGGCACTCCGCGATTTCAACCATTACGTGGTTATGCTCCGAGGCAATTCCAATATACCAACCCACAGTACCAGATGCTAACTGGTCCAGAGCAATTTCCTACAAACCCTAAACGTTTCAGAAATCAAATGCAGATTTCTCCATATATAAACCCTCAATAAAACCTTCATTAGTAAGCACGGAATATTCATTAGCACTGGGAAGTAATGGTGGATTGGTTACATTTATTGGAACTGTTAATAATCTTAAAGCTACGTTAGTTTTGGATTGTGGAAGTACAGTTTTACTTGTCAGCAACAAGTATGCTTGTAACATTAATGCACTAGATATGAGCATACGTTTATCAGGAATAGGCCCTGCTACGGTAAAAGTGGAGAATTGGACGACACTAGACATCAACATAATAATGTATTAAAAATTAAATTTAAAGTTTATGTAGTACCTTCGTTCATCTTTGACTTATTATTAGGTTTAGATTTTTTCAAATTCCAAAACATTAAAGTAAATTTTACTAAAGAACAAATTTTGTGGCAAAACCATACTCTAAAAATGCAACCAATACATTTAAACGATTTTTTATCTAATAAAGACCAAACAACAAATTTTGTAAAAATTTTGCATCTACTTGCAAACAATGGAATTAAATGCGTTCAATGATTACAATATGCAGCACAATGCTCATTTTGAAATACCTTTATATCTAAAAAAACACATTACAAAAAACAAAGGAATAATTGAACTAACAAACGAAAGAACAAATGAATTATTAAATGTGCCAGACACATCATATAAAAAATCAAATCAGAGTAATAAAGAAATTTTATTTACAAATATACTTACTGACCCAGAGCCAGATGAAATAAATGTAATAAATAATAAAAAATTATATATAAACAAATAATCAAATGACCAAATGAATACAGGATCTGTTCCTAACACTAATGATTATCAAATCTATAATTATGCTGGATCCGCTCCAAGCCTTGCGTTAAATACACAATTATCAAACAGAAATGATGCAGGATCGGCTCCTAGCCAAGAAATTCAAAATAAAAAATATTTTAATGAAGTAATAAATGAAATAAAAAATTCAGGATCTATTCCTACCAGAAACATTACAAATGATGCAACTCATAATTGAAATAATATAAAGCAAATATTATGTCAGAGTATTCATGCCGGATCCGTTCTGGACATAAGTCAAACAAACTTTAGTATGCAAACAGGACCAGATCTTATTAAAATGTCTCAGGACACATTAAACATTAATCAATGTCAAAACAAAATAATTATCAAAAGTATATTCACAACTATAATCAAACCATGAACTGTAAAAAGAATTTATGTAAAAGTTGACGGTGATATGAATAATATTAATTTAACTGAATTGTCTGAAAATATAATAAAATATGGTTTTTGAATGCCATGTTACCTGCTACGTAAAGATTATGTCAATGAGGAAGTTTCCTTTCCAATTTTTAATATTCAGAATTACGCTGTAAAATTACTTAATGATATAGTAATAGCTACACTGTATAAACTAGATAATATTATAGTGGAAGAAAGTTGCTTCAATATTTCCGACAACACCACGTTTGATTAGCCTCACGCTAAAGAAACTGATGAAACCCATTTGCAAAGTATTTTAGCACAGATTGATCAGTCCGCGACACCTGTGGAGAAAAAGTTACTGCAGAACTTACTCCACAAGTATGCTGATGTATTTGCTAAACCTGGTGAGATAGGAGAGGTGAATTGCTACAAGCACAACATTATTTTACTAGATGGAGCACATTCTATCAAGCGTAGTCCGTATAGGAAAGCAGAAGATTTAGAAAAATTTGAGCGAAAGAAAATAGAAGAACTTTTATAACTAGGAATTAGAAGACTTTCTCATTCTCCTTGGGGTATGGGGGTAGTTATCGTTCGTGAAGGTCATCATGGAGAAACGAAAGGTCATCGTTTTTGTATAGATTAACTTCCATTAAACAGAGCAACCCAAAAGGATTATTATCCCATTCCACATATTCAATCAGTTCTAGATTGGCTTGCTCTTCGAGCAAACAAAATAAGCAGTTTGGATGCAGAAAAAGGATTTTGGACAGTACCTCTAGCTGAAGAAAGTATTGCACTTACTGTGTTTGCATCACAAAGTGGTTTATTTGAATTTACTAGATTGCCTTTTGGAGTTTGTAATATAAGTAGCGCTTTTTCTCAATGTATGGGAATTATTCTGTTTTATAGATAACGTAATTTGCAAACAGTACGATAGATGAACACTTAAGAGATATAGAATTAGCATTTCAAAGATTTCGCCAAAAGGTTTAAAAATTAGTATAAAGAAAAGCCATTTTTTAAAGAAAAAAGTGAAATTACTAGGCTACGTTGTTTCTAAAGAAGGTATCGAAATATATTCTGAGAAGACAAGAGCAATTTTTGAAATGAGAACTCCTACTAATTTAAAGCAAGTTCAACAACTTTTATGCTGCGTCGTGTTTTTTCAGAAGGTTTATCAAACAACATTTGGATGTGGCAAATCGATTAACTATTCTCACAAAGAAAAATCAGAAGTTTATAAGGTCTGATGATCAATAAAATGTATTCCTTGATTTAAAACAAGCACTTCTAGAACCACCAATACTAGCGCATTTTAATTCAACCAAACCTATCCACATTTACACAGACTGTTCCGGTTATGGTTTAGGGGTATTTACTTCAACCTAATTCATTAGAAAGAAAAAATGCAGTCACTTATTCTTCCCGTACTTTAAATAAACATCAATTAGCTTATTCAACTACTAATAGAGAGTATCTGGGAATTTTATTAGCACTTGAAGTTTTCACCCATACATAGACGGCAAATTTTTCACTATATTTTCAGATCATCAACGACCTTCGGGTATAAAATTTGCGAAAAAGAAATCCGCCGGTAGACTAGCAAGATGGGCACTTCTGCTTCAATCACAAAATTATAAAATTATATATCGCCAACAAACAGAAAATAAGTTAGCAGATGCCTTAAGCAGACTTCCCCTTCCGGATAACTTTGATGAAAATAATATCAAATTTCCAGTATTACATTAAGCAGAAGATATCTTACCAGAGATGCAGTTATCCGATCCCGAATGTATCGAAATATTTGAATTATTGGCGAAGGGAATTAACATCGATAAATTTCAAATTAAAGACGATATTCTGTATAATATTAAATTCGGCTATTCAAGAATAGTAGTACCTAAAGTCTTAAGGTATGAATTATTAAAATATGTCCATTGTATCCCTATATCATTTAGGTTTTGCAAGATGTTTTGATAAACTGTCTTTACGATATTATTGGCAATCCATGACATCAGATATGGCTAATTTCATTAGATCGTGTGAATCAGGTTTGAGTCACAAAGTATAGCATGAAAAGCGATTCGGTATTCTTAAACCAATTCCTATGCCTACAACTGTAATTGAATTAATTTATACTGATATTTGCGGACCTTATCGTATATCAAGGAACGGAAGAAATAGATACATTGCAAATTGCATAGACCATTTCTCTAAATGGGCTAAACTCAAAGCTATTCCAACCAAAGCGCAGAAGAAGTAGTCAAATTCTTTAATGATCAAAACTTTTGTAGATTTTCAACTCCTAAATATTTATTGGCAGATAACGGTGGCGCTTATGTCAGTAACTTATTAAAACTTCATGCCAGAATGTATAATGTTAAACAACTTTTTATTACTCCTTATACTAGAAATAGTCGTGGAAATGGACTAGCTGAAAAAATGCACTCGACTATGAATAAAATGCTTTCACATTTTGTGAATGTACATCATAATGACTGGGATGAATTTTTATCTCAAGTTCAATTTGCCTATAATTCCACCAAACAAGTCAGTACTGAACAAACTCCTTACCGAATTTTGTATAACCGAGACCCAACATTTCCATTCGAATTTTCTAAATCAGGAATATTAAATAAAAACAATAACTCAGACGATTTAAAAAATCTAGTTAACATAACTCTACAAAATGAGCAGAAACGTTACAAAGATAGAGAAGACCAACATAGGAAACATATTAATTTTACAATAGGAGATTTTGTAAAATTGAAATATCAAAAGAATTGTTCTCGTAGGCATACTAACAAATTTATACCCTATTATTTAGGAAAATATAAAGTAATAGAAAAAATAAACGACCTAGTATATAAAGTAAAATGTGAACAGACACAAAATCATCAAAGTCCATGTATCACGCATGCAAAAAATACTAATATGGGATTTATCAGATCCTGAAATAGAAACTTATTATCTTCCTAAGGACTTATTCCTGAAAGATTTAACAAAACTTGCTTCAATTTTTCAAACTGTATCTAAAAATTTGAAACCATTTATAACAGCATCATTCATACCGTTCACCTCTGGATATACTTTCTTTGAATTACTATAGTTGCCTAAATTCATTTATATTGAAGAACTTCATGCTACTTTGGATAAATATAAAATTTCAACAGTTCTTATTTTAGGTGTTATAGAAATATATCCGATGATATTTCCAGATATATCACAACAATTTCACAATCTTCAAATAATTAAACGAAAAGAACCATTTCCCATAACATACTTCATTATGCCACAGGGAAATTCTTTATCATCTATAGAATTGTTTTCATCCTTGTTTAACGCTAAACTTTTACTCTGTATTGAAACTTCATTCATTGACTTTATTTTGAAATTTATTTGTACGACAAAATTAAAGCTTTATCTTTATTCTTCATTGTCTACACTTTTGCAAACAATCATTTACCACACAGGTAGATCAGAATTTTTAATACTTAACTTAACAAACACATTTGCAGATTTACTATTATTGTACAAGGCACATGGCCTATTTCTTGGCGAATCTGATTCATCTGATGATAAAGACAGATTGGTTGAGGAACCTGTAATGTTAAGAAGCTATGCAACTTACAGACCTACACGACAACGGTGGAGACTGATTTGGAGTAATGACAATGTAACAAATTTCCATTGCTAACACTACGCACTGCATCAAATTTTTTTATTTTTTAAACAATTTACACTCAAAATACTCAATATGAAGAAAGCTTTTGGTTTAAAAATTTTATCAACTCAAAACCATTAATGATCTTATTCTTACTCTGGTCTAATGGTTTGTGACGGTACGTAAAATCGGAATCGTTCTAACACTAGCCTCTCTCGACGCCTTCGAAACTAAACTCTTAAAAATAAGTTCAGAGAAACATTCTTCATATGAACAAATATACTACTTATTTCTTCAATTGTGTCAATTCTGTTAAACTTAAATTAGATTTTAGCTTAGATCTAGGTAGGGGGTTACGGAACAATCTTTCCCAGTAGTTTCTTCAAAGATTATTTTGCTTAGAATTATTTCTTGTTGAGATTGGTTGATAGATTCTAAGAAGGAAGATTTTCCATAAAATCGTTGAAGTTGAAGAGCCTGAAGTTGAAGTTACAAAGTAATTATGACAAATATGCCATTCATTTTTTAGTTAAGGTAGAGAAAAACTAACTACGCTAATTCATTAACACTAAAAGTAAAAGAGTAAACAAATTAATCAAAACATTGGAATAACTCACAAGTGTGGTATTCCAATGTTTTTATTTTATTTTGTTAACTCTAACGTGTCAATATTTTGCTAAACCCAGATTCCAGTTGAGTTTAAGTTTAGGATTCACCCACCCTCACGAATTCGGTTAACTTCTCTCAAATCATCTAAAATTTAGCATAGATTACCTGACATCGACATTCATTGTTTGTGGTCAAGTCGAACTTTGGAAAAATGTCAAATAATAACCATGCCGAACTCCCGATGATGCTATTCTACAAATGTTGCTATAGTTAGGTTTTAAACCATAGATCAGTTGGATATAGATTGAACCAAACTAAGTTCATGTTTTACGGCACATGAAGAAAATGGTATAATCGATTGACAAAAAGTTTGTGGTTAATTCAGTGTATTGGGTTTTTATGCAATGTGCTGTAAGCATGAAACTCATGCTTCAATAATTTTGAAATCTTAATTCCTTCAGTAGTATTACCGACTCTCCTTTTCGGGATCACCAATGAGTCCTATCTTCCTTTCCTGTGGAGCAGAAGTATGGAAATAAGTATAAAAATCAAGGAAATCTGAATTTTGTAACACTTCACTCTCTCCTTAACCCTCTCTCTTGCTTTCTCAGGCTCTCCCTTGGACCATACCAAAAGCTTTCGCTTTCGTATTGTCCATTATGTTTTATTTATTTTTGTTCTTTGTACATTTCTAGTACTATAGAATAGATTTTTTACGTTACCAACTTTGCTCAACAATAAAAGTGTTACCTCATTACTAAGGTTTCGAATGATTCCCATTTTCTTCAGAGTCAGAGTCAGGTGACTCAGAGTCAAGACTCACTGACTCCCATTTTCACACTGAGTCAGAGTCATGAATTTTAATGACTCAGTGAACCTGTCTCAGTGACTCTTATAGAATCACTCCTGAAGCTTGAGTCAGAGTCAGGTGACTTAGAGTCATGCCTCTGTGACTCTGAGTTATGACTCAGTGACTCAGATTCACAGAAATTTTGCATTATTCTTTTTACAGTAAAATAACCATAATGCATATTCAAAGGTCAAAATGAGTGATACAAAGACGCTAAGTTACCTGGTGTTTTCGGTTAAAGACTCAACCCTCCCAAAGTCATGACCGCCGACCTTTGTACCCCACGCCTGTTGTCG
>NIPM01001027.1:6915-32656 GCA_002738285.1 Holacanthella duospinosa | reverse complement strand
AAACACTACTCAAATCTAATTCAAATTATACATACTTTTTACAATCGTATTTTATTCTTCCATTGTTCCTGTTACATTCTTCGATCAAGTCGTGCACATATTCTTGCGCAAGCGTTTCAATCACACTTGTCGCACATTTCAACTTCGACGTCGTGAACAATCGGCTGAAACAATAAAAAAAAATTCTTTTTGAATAAATATGTTTTGTAAAGGTTACTATAGAATCAAAAGTTATTAATAATTTAAAATAACCTGAGCATTGATCGAAGAATTTTCCATTTGTCTTCTAAACATAAACATAAATAAGAATTATATGAAAATCATTTGTTAAAATTAGACGTTTAGTATAAAATTACCCGGTAAAAAAGTCAAAACTTCATTTAAAAGAGTTGATCCAAAATCAACTTGACGACGACTGTTAAAGTGGTCGTAATTCTTCACCAGAATTAGACGGATTAGCTCTGGATCACAAATGAAAACTTGCGGCGTTTGACCACGATACAATTGTCGATAGAATATTTATTATTACCCTAAAATCTTGACTATAATACCGCGCAATTTCAAAGTCAGGTATTTCTTTTAAGTCACTCTTAGAAGAAGTTTGATTGAGTGTGTAGGTAGACTATAATTGTATAAAATGGGTATCAGAAATAAAAAGATGCGCAAAGTCTACACAGCATCTTTTAAATTGCAGGTAAATGAAACTTAAATTTCAAATTAGCTGGACATTTGATAGATTTTGATTTTGAATTAATAAAAATTAACAATGATCAAATAGATAATTTACTCAGTGGTTTATTTGGTTAAAATCCTTGTATAATACGCGCAATATAAGCAAGATTTTAGGGTTCATAAAGTTTGACAAAGTTATAGAACATAAAATAAAATAATTTTTTTAAAACCTTACTCCCCAAATCCGTCCATACTTCTTGAATCTTTTAACATCTTCGATATCTGGGACATTGTTGTAAAATTGGAAATCACTTCCAATGAATAGAGTTTGTTTGATTACAGGAAATCCAGAGTTTTCTAAAACACCGTAATTCTGACGACCATAGAGAATGATTCCAATTGTTATTAAAAACAGAATAATTCCCACTAACACGAGTATAACCATTGTTGTAAGAATACTTCAAAGAATAAATTTTAACTGAGAAAATATAAGTTACTAACTTATTAGTCTAGTTCCTTTCCCATCCGTATTATCTTGTTTGATTTTTCATCGCCAGAGACGACATTTGACAGAAAGATAAAAACAGAATCGTACTGACCAAACGCCCTTCATCGAAACCTTGATTGCGCACAATTTACAACAAACAAATACAACGGATTTATGCAATAAAAAACATTATTCTTTTCTAACAGCAGAATTTTTTTAAGCTAAAGAGTTTTCCCTTTTTTTTTAAGGAGCTAAAAAATTTTTCCTACAACTTCCAATATAAAACAGATTATAGCAGAATGACAGATTATAATAAGAATTGATTATTAATGAAGCATACAAAACATAAGAAAACACAAAAAGCATCATTTTGGAATTTATAATCATTTAATTTTAAACCGAAATAGTTTTCAGAGAAAATTTTCTGACATTTAAAATTAATAAAAATTATGTTATATCGAGTATTAAATTCAAGTCTCAACATATACATAGGAAATTAACTTCCTATTATTGCAAGATGACAGTGAAATTTTTTGAAAGCAGAATTTTTGCAAGACTTAAAGCAGAATTTCGGCGTCAGAGTTATAAAGTGGATGCACCAAAGTATCAATTTTAGTGTTAATTTCTTTGTTTTTTTTTAAGCAGAATAGTAAAAATCGTTCAAATACTAAAAAAAAGTATCAATTGAGAAATTATAAGGGGTACTCAATCTAGATTTGTAAACTTACAAATCTGTAAGTCACAAAACTCGCACATGCGCAGTTGCAAATCAGAAACTTCTATTTTGTAAACTAAAAAAATTCCCTTTTGGTTCCTAATGTTTACAAAAGCTTTGTAAAGTTACGAACCAATGAGGAGGGTGGAATTTGTTTCCCGCCAAATTTCTCTCTTGTAACTTCACAAATTTTGTAAACTTACAAAATTGTAAGTTTAAAAACCTCAGATTGAGTAACCCCTATAGATACTACTAGTTACAGAATAATCAACAAAAGCTTATCTTTTTCAAAACTTTAAAACCACGACCAATGAGATGATCTGATTCTGTGTCTTTCGGAATTGATGCCGAACTGAAACCTGCTTCAACTTATTTCCTCTTCGATACTTTCTGTTATAACCTTCCAAACTAAACGGAGTGTCTGCGACGAATACTTTTGTCATTTTTTTCCTAATAATATAAGCTACACAGGTGATAACATAATCAATTAATACAAAAACAAATTAATTAGACCCTTCCTAGGTACAATGGCTAGGATATTGTTTTCCTACAACTGGAAACATTTTTTTTAAGAACAGGATGAAAAAATTTTCATTTTTTTCGGAAGCTTTCTCTTACCTTTGGTAAAAGTATCGAAAATCTCGTTTATGAAGATTCCAAGAAAATTGTTACTAATCATTTTGCAAAAATTCTGAATAAAAATGTTTCCAATATTTTATCAACTGCTTTCAGAGTGTATTTACATATGTAATTTATCACATTGGATATCTAACAGTTTCGAAATCAATCTAATTCCTCAAGAAAACATCTTGAAACTCACATACTTTTCATGCGACGACATTAGGAATGAAACCAACTATCCGAAAAACCATCAAAGCCATTTGGCAATACATTTGTCAAAATATCGATTTATTCATCAAATTCTTATGTAATATGAGTCACTTTAGAAGAAATTACTCGGTATGTAATTCTAAACATGCAATACAACTTTGCGATATTTCTTTGATTGTCGTGTGCACCTGACTTTGAGTTTCTAGACTCGTTGGATAACATCCACATAGAGTGGGTCAAATTTGAGCAATATGAGAGATCCTTTTCTGTAATTCATGACTGTATCTGGTCTTATTTCTAAACGAAATTTTAGAAGAAAATGAATTAAAAACGTCTTGATAGAGTCGTATGCAAATCTCATCCCAAGACAATTTCGAGGACCGTGACCAAAACAAACAAAAGCGTACTGATTAATTGAAGATTTGTTTTCTGGAAGGAACCGTTCTGGTTTAAATTTTTCAGGCTCAGGGAAATATTCCGGAATCCTGGATACTCCCCAAGCTGCAACATACACTTCGGTACCTTTCTTAATTCGGATACCTTCATGAGTCCAATCCTTTGTACAAATACGTTCTGGTTTGAAAGGTGGAGCTAATCGGAGCGTTTCGTTGAGACAAGCTGTTAAATATGGAGTATTTTCTTCTCTAATACTTTCATAATCAATTTTTGACCCAATGGATCCAAATTTTGAGTTGATTTCTGTATAGAGTTGTTCTTGAATTTCTGGATTCTTAACCAAGTGATAGAAAAAATGACTGAGTGTTGTTGACGACGTCTCGTATCCACCAAGGAAGAAAGTAATTGCTTGAGATATCACTGTCATTTCCGAAATACCTAATTTTTTGAATTCTTCTGAATTTACTTTTCCCAGCATCTCATTCAGTATATCAATGGCATCATTGGACTTTTTGAACTGACCGCTCACACATGATGCCAAACTTTGACGAAATGTCATTTCCATGACTTTCGTGTATCTATCATCATACGATGGAGCCAATTTGATCAAAACTGGAAAAGACACTAGTCGAGAAAAAAATTAACTCAATTCACATAAATGTACTAGGAACCTGATTAATCTAAAATAAAGTTACATACTTGCTAAACTGTAGAGTGGTCCAAATGTTAGATCCTCTCCCAACGTTTGTCTAAAGGCGTAAGCAAATTCATTGTCTGGATTTTTTCGATCTTCTAATTGAATTCCAAAAAAACTCTGAGCAATCATATCAATCAAATAGCCAGAGAGACGTCTAAATCAGAAATATAGTAAATTAATTAACATTCTGTAAATATTTCACTTAAATCTTAATAAAATCATACATACTTTTTAGAATCGTATTTTATTCTTCCATTGTTCCTATTACATTCTTCGATCAAGTCGTGCACATATTCTTGCGAAAGCGTTTCAGTCACCTTCGTCATTGATTTCAACTTTGATGTCGTGAACAATGGGCTGAAACATGAGAAAAATTCTTTCTAGTAAATTTCTTTTGTAATTGGAAATACTAGAGTCAAAGGTTACTAAAAGGGTTTAAAATTACCTGAGCATTGATCGAAGAGTTTTCCATTTTTCAGCTAAAAAAAAATAATTATGAGAATCATTTGATATTTGACTAATTTAAAATAGTCCGAAATACCTGGTAAAAAACCCAAAATTTCATTCATAATAGGTGATCCAAAGTTAAATTCACGACGATTGTGAAAATAGTCGTAGTCCTTCACCATAACTAAACGTATTAATTCTGGATCACAAATGAAAACTTGCGGAATTTGGCCACGATACAACTGTCGACAGAATTATTATTTATTATTACACACAAAATTTGTCTAAAATATACTAAAATTAGAAATAAATATAAAAATTTGTTTGTTGAAACCCTTACTCCCCAAATCCGTCCATACTTCTTGAATCTTTTAACATCTTCGATATCTGGGACATTGTTGTAAAATTTGGGATCACTTCCAAGAAATAGAGTTGGTTTGATTACAGGGAATCCCGAGTTTTCTAAAACACCGTAATTCTGACGACCATAGAGAATGATTCCAATTGTTATTAAAAACAGAATAATTCCCACTAACACGAGTATAACCATTGTTGTAAGAATACTTCAAAGGATAAATTTTAACTGAGAAAATATAAGTTACTAACTTATTAGTCTAGTTCCTTTCCCATCCATATTATCTTGTTTGATTTTTCATCGCCAGAGACGACATTTGACAGAAAGATAAAAACAGAATCGTACTGACCAAACGCCCTTCATTGAAACCTTGAATGTGAACAATTTACAACAAAAAAATACATCCGATTTATGCAACAAAAAACATATTCTTTTGCAACAGATCAAATTTTTAAAGCTAAAGAGCTATTTTTTCCTACAACTTCCAAAACAGATTATAGCAGAATGACAGATTATAATAAGAATTTCAAAGATTTCAAAGAATTTATTTACGTGTCTTGATCATCATTATTACAATGTTAATTTGAACAGACACGCCTGTAAATGCCTAACTAAATATTAATGAATGGTTTATTGTGTCACTCAGCACTTTTTTTCTTTTTTTTTTTAATATTAATTTTTTAATTACTGGGAATGGGCTGACTCGAGTGTTAATTCGTCAGTCGTCATTTTGTATGTTTGTTTGCTAATCGTTTGTTTAGTAAGACGCGTAAATGTCATTTCTATTTAATTTGACCCAAACGATTACATCATTTTTGAATTTTGTCAAAGAATCTTCAACTTTACCTTCGCTTGCTTGTACGTATTCATTCCATATTTTGATTGCATGTACATAAAAAAATTTTGAAGAAGATTTTGTTCTCAAAGTGGGAACCACTAATGTTTGTGTAAGTTTTGAGTTTCTCTGGTGTTGTTTAAGTCGGAAATAATCAAGAAGCTTCTCAATATTACTCAAGTGTAACGTTTTAAATGTTTCGATTAAACACGTATAGTTCAATCTTTCTGCAAGACTTAATATGTTACATTGATCCTATAAGTAAAAATAGTCTTGCTTACCCATATTTAAGAATTTAGAATTAGTAAAAATGTTAGTTTGCCTTGTACTTGTTATGCTTAGCCTTACCCATTGCCATATAGAAAAATCGTGTTAGACAGTTGTTAATTTTTCGTTGAATACTTGTCAATTTTTGTGGTACATCCGCCCAAATGCTGAAGCAAAAATTAATCTGAGACAACACCAGTGCATTGAATACTATTTTAAAAATATGTGGCGTAAAGGTCGTTCTAAGTGTATGCGCCCACATCCTCTTGCAACCCTTGCTTCAACAGCTTGCGCTTGTTCATCCAACGTTAGAGTTTCATCTAGCACTACTCCCAAATACCTGAAAATAATAGTTCTTATTACACTATTATTAAAATTTATCACTTCTGGGAGTATCTCTTTTGTGTCATTTTGTTTCCTGAAAATCATAAACTCTGTCTTTTTATAATTCATTGTGATGGCTACATTTATACACCATACATCAAGTTGTTCCAAAGCGAATTTTAAGTTATTAATTGCCTTGAAGACATCCTCATCATAATGAAAATGGCTAGATCATCTGGGTACAGTATGATATGCACGTCTATTCCGGAAAATAAACTAACCAAATTGTTTATAAATAACGAGAACAATAGAGGTCCTAGAATTGAACCTTGTGGTACGCCCGTTTCGATCGAGTATTCTTTAGAGAGTTCTTCGCTAATTTTCATTTTTACCTTTCTACCTCGTAGATACGAGTCTATTAAGGCCACATATTTTGTGTCGATTCTAAACTCCTGATCTAAAATATCAATAAGGTAATCATGATTAACGGAATCAAAAGCTTTTTTTAAATCCACAAAAGTTACTGGGACTTTACCATTTTGCTTATCTAAGTTTCTGTAAATGAAACTTGTTAAAACTTTGTGTGCTGTGTCACAAGATCTACCTTCTCTAAATCTATGTTGATCATCACTTAGCATATTATTTTCTTTAAGATGAGAGCTAAGTTTACTTTAACTACTCTTTCAAAGACTTTACTTAGAAAGTTGATGTTAGAGATTGGTCTGTAACTTTCTGGTATATCCATTTCCCCTTTGTTTTTGTATAGAGGAGTGACAATTCCTATTTTCCATTTTTTTTTGGATATTCTTCTGATTCAATTATTTTTCTAAAGATCTTGCTAATAGGATCCTTAAGTTGTCCAATCATACCTTTAATGAAAATTATCGGAACTTCTGTATTATTAACAATTCCGGATTTAGTTCGTAGAACTGCTGTTTTTGTTTGTGACTCTGTAACTAAAGCAGAAATATTGGAATTGAAATGATTTTGCGTTTTTGTACTTTTCGTATAGCATAAATTGTTAACATTAGTGAAGTGTTTGGCAAATATATCACTTATCTCGCTTGTAGTATGACCAACCTTATTATCATTGTCCTTCATTGATAAGAATCTTCTTTGTTGTTTCACCTTATAGTTAGTTAATTTGTTCATAATATTCCAAGTTCCTTTAGTTTCACTTTTGTATTTTTCAAAATTTGTCCTAAAATAATTCTTTTTAGAGAAACTAATCATATTAGTGACCTTGTTTCTTAAAGATTTGTAATGTGCTTTGTTAATGTGATTTCGTTTTTGCATTTAAGAAAATTTTTATAAGCCTTATTTCTGTCCTTACGCGATTTTAAAATTTCAGGCGTAAGCCATGGATTGTGTTTTGCTCTTACGTTGAGTCTTCTAATGGGAGTAACCTCGTTTACTACTTAAAGAATTATTTTATTGAAGTATTTCAGAGCTTCTGACACTGACATATGTTCCAGAATGTTCCAGTTAAGATCTTGTAAGATTTAATTGTCTTACGGGAGGGGAAGTGACGGGGTTTGGGTTGGGAATTGGATGGGTTTGGGGATATATGGAGAAAACCAATTAAAGAAGGGGAATCAGTAGGGAATGGGAGGTCAGAGGTCAAGGGATAACTTACTAAGGGTGAAGGGTCGAAATACCCTTCACCTAAAATCCAGGAATTGGTGAAAACCAATTCCAAAACCAAGAATAATCCGAAAATCCAAAATGGCTGGGGTAGAGGAGTTGAGAGTGAGAGAGCCGGTATTAGACTGACTCTTCTTTTCTTTTCTGCTTCTGATGAGACTCGTCGTCTCAGGAGAAAAAAGGACGCTTGGGACGACGAGTCTAATTTTTGTGTATATTAGAAGAAGGGGAGGAAGGGTAAAAGTTTTAAAGGAAGTGGGAGAGTCCACTTACCTTTCTAACATATGCCCGGGGGATGGGGGAAGCGGCGACCTCGCGCGGAGAATGTTTTAAAGGAAGTGGGATTAAAAAAAAAAATGACAATTGCGAATAATGGGGATTTGGGAGTTGTAAAAAGTCGGGGAATTATCGGGGGTTAGGGGTTGGAATTAAGAGTTCGAAAGGGTTTTGACCGGGGTAGTTAAGGGAAGGCCGAGAGGACAAAAAGGGAGATGATTTTCGAGAGCAGGGTTCGGAGCTGGGGAGGTTGACTCGTGTGTAGTAGAGAAGGTCAGGGATGTTCCATTGTATGGGATATCCAACGCGATATCCGAAGTTGATTTTAGAGACTTTCTTGTCTTTCGGGTTAATTTATAAGGGGTTGTAGGGACATATTGTTTTTTGGAATGGGAGGGGTGTGCTGCAAGAAAACGTTTCACCTTGTTTACAGGTAATTCGATTTCTTGCGGGAGGTGTGAAGTTTTTTGACGGGGTTGTTTTTTCTTGGGACGAGGAATGTGGGAAACATAACGGTCGGGGGGTCGAAGGGTGTCTCTTCGGCGCAAAACACGGGTGTTTGGGTTTGGGGAAATGGAATTGGTGGAGACAATGGGTTCGGGATCGGTTAACAGGATAGCCGGTTCCGAAGCCTTGTCTTTAGAAGGTAATAGGGATGGTAAGGAAGCTTGAGGGGAAAGGGGTGGGATGGTATTGATGCTTGTATGGGAAAAAATATCGGAATATTGGGATAATTTGGGGCAGCTTTTGTGAGCGAGGTCAGGTTCAGGGTCGGATGGTGGATCAAATTCACTGGGGCCTTCGGGTTCGGAATCAGGGTGGAGTAATGAAAAGGGGTTGTCGCTATACCATGGTTTTACCTGGTGAACGGAAACAACCATGGTTTTCGGGAGTACTGTTTTCGGGATGGTTTGAATCCGTATGTTACCTGGACCCGTATGTTTGATGACTTGATAGGGTCCGTCCCATCGGGGGCGAAGTTTCTTTGCCAGTCCGGGGGTATGGGAGTGTCGTTGCCTAAGTACAAACTGTCCTGGTTGGTATGTGACAGGTTTGTGTTGTGAATTGAAAAGGTCTTGGGATTCTTTCTGAATTTGGATAGTTTTGACCCGGGCGTCTGGTATTGCCTCCTCTATCCGTTTTTGGGCTACTCGTGACTCGGCATCGTCAAGGTAATCAACTGGGATAGGAAGGAGGTTGTCGATGCGGAGTCGAGGTTCCCTGCCATGGATGAGGAAGTACGGGGAATGACCCGTTGATACACATACTGTGGCATTAATGTTAAATACGACACGGGGAATTTGAATGTCCCAATCTTTTTGATTGGGTTTGAGTGTTTTCGCCAAAGTTTGTTTTAGGGTACCATTGAATCGCTCGTCGATTCCATTTGTTTGCGGGTGGTAAGCGGAGGAACGAATGAGCTCAATTCCGTTCTCCTTCGCAAAGTCCTGAAATTCTTGGGACTGAAAATGGGTACCCTGATCAGTCAGGATTTTCAAGGGGGTGCCATGACGATAGATTAGGATTTTTTGAAGGGCTGCTATTGCGCGGGCGGAAGTACAAGCGGAAACGGGGTAAGCCTCTAAGAAACGGGTGCACAAACAAGTCATTGTAAGTGCGTACTCGTTTCTTCGAGCTGTTTTTGGGAGGGGGCCAATGAAATCAATCGAGATTTCTTCAAAGGGTTTTAAGGGCGGGGGTTTGGGAAAGCTTTGTCCTACTACTTTTGTGGTGGGTCGGTTAAAAAGTTGACAAGTAGGACAGCTTCGGAGGAATAACATGGTTTGCTTGTACATACGGGGCCAATAGTAGCGGGATTTAACGGTATGCCAAGTCTTGTAAAAGCCAAGATGGCAACCGCTATGAACGTGAACCTCTAAGAGGACGTCCTGACAAATTTGTTGGGGAATAACTAGTCGCCATAAACGTCCGAATTCAACGTTGTTACTCTTGAGGAGAATTCCATTCTCATCAAGTTTGAATTCTGAGAGATTCCGGGGTTTTTTTCGAAGCGTGGGACCGTCTGGTGTCGGGGAATTGAGACAGTCAAGGATTTTCTTCAGTTTTGGGTCTTGGGACTGAAGTTCCTTGATGTTTACACCAGAGAGGGAGCATAGCCGATGGATGTTGGCAACCTGTAAGGAGAACAGGTGCTCTTCGAGGGCGAGACGGTCGTGAAATTCCGAAGCGGGATCAACGGGATTTCGGGAGAGGACATCAACATCCGTGTGGGACTTTCCTGAACGGTATTCGATGGTAAAGTCGTATGGCTGTAGGCTTAAGGCCCATCTAGCCAAACGACCGTTCGGGTCTTTGAGATTGATGAGGTCACACAGGGAGTGATGGTCGGTGACAACGGTGAAGGGGCGACCGTAAAGATAAGGGCGGAATCGGTTAATGGCGAAAATTACAGCTGCGCACTCTAACTCGGATACTCCATAGTTGACTTCGTGTTTTCCCAGGGTACGGGAAGCGAAAGCGACAACGCGAACAGTGCCTTCCTGGTTTTGGGAGATTGTGGCTCCCAATCCTAACTTGGAGGCATCGGTATGGAGTATGGTGGGAGAATGATCGTCGGGGTAAGCCAAAACGGGGGCTTGGGTAAGTTTCTCCTTGAGGGTTTGAAAAGCTTCCTCGGCCGCGTCCGACCATAGAAACTCTACACCCTTTTTGGAGAATTGGTGAAGGGGGTGTGCAATTTTGGCAAAGTTCTTAATGAACCGACGATAATAGGAGCAGAGGGCAACAAAGGATTGGACGTGTCGAACTGACTTGGGGGTGGGGAAGTCGGCTACCGCGTTGATTTTTGCGGGGTTAACTCGCACACCATCCGCTGCAATGATGTGCCCAAGGAACTTCAGCTCAGCTGCAGCGAAGTCACACTTGTGCGGTTTTAGGGTTAGGTTGGCTTTGCGGAGGGCGGCGAAAACGAGTTCGAGACGTACAAGGTGGGAGGGAAAATCCGGGGAATAAACAACAATATCGTCAAGGTACACCAGACACATTGACCATTTCAGTTTGCCCAAGACTGAGTCAATGAGTCTTTGAAAAGTCGCGGGGGCATTACAAAGACCAAAGGGCATGACATTAAATTGGTAATGTCCGTCGGGGGTGGTAAACGCCGTTTTTTCCTGGTCTGTGGGATTTACTTCTACCTGGTAATAGGCCTGGTCACAATCCATAGAGGAGAAAATTTTAGCTCCACTGAGGCGGTCGAGGGCGTCATCCATTCGGGGAAGCGGGTAACTGTCGGTACGAGTAACTGTGTTCAAGCGTCGGTAGTCTACGCAGAACCTCCAGCTACCGTCCGGCTTTTTAACAAGGACGACTGGAGCACCCCAGGGAGAATTGGAAGGGGTTATTACATCAGCTGCTAACATTTTTTCGCAGCATTTGGCAATTTCCGCACGTTCTGCGAAAGCTGCGCGGTAGGGACGTTGTCGGATGGGAGGGGCATCGCCGGTGTCTATGAAATGTTGGGTAACGGGGGTACGGCCAATTTGTTCGGGGGATAGTGAAAAAATATCCTGATAATCGAGGAGAAGTTTTTGAATTTGGGTTCGTTCAGAGGGAGAAAGGTTTGGACCAATTTTAATTTCGGGGAGAAAGTCGGAATTAGGAAGTTCAGACTCGGGATCGGGGGAAAGTGATGAAATTTGCGGGGTAGGGGATTTGACCGATTCCAAATCGTCCATACTGCACTCAATCATCGAGTCAGTAAAAGCCTCATACGTACCTAGGAGGTATTGACGAGGAAGTTTGATGGTTTGGTGTGTCAAGTTTGTCACAAATGTGTATCCCTGTCCTTTTGAGACAGAAACCACACATTTGCCCAGCACAAGGTATCGAGAGTGTGCGACTTGACTACGTGGGGTGATGAGAATATCACCGGTGAATTGAGAGGGAATCTCGAATTTGACTCTCCTGGAGGTGTGAGGTCTTACGAGGATGGGTTTTTGGACTCTTATAGTAGATACTAGTGTAGTATCTGTGGAATCGTCATCGGGGACAATCGTGAGAACGGAGGACAAGTCTGATGTAAACTGGATGAGTGGTTCCATGGAAATTTTTTCAATTTCGGGTATGGAAAACTCAATTACCGGATCTGGTAAAAGGGTAAGTTCCGGGGTTATGTCTTTTGCAACTTGGACTGTTGCTAGTGTTTGGTAGGGTGAACGAATTGGGTTGCTAGGTCCGATAATTTGGATTGGAAATTCGGGGTCTGTTAAGGAGCCTTGGGCGATGGCTTCGTTTTCGCAATCGAGAATTATGTGGTTGGATTGGAAAAAGTCCATACCCAGCACAATCTGGTTGCTTAATCCGGGGATAATGAAAAAGGATTCGGTAAATGATTTTTCTCCTATACGGAAAGTGAGTTGGGAGACTTCACTAATAGTGAAGACATTGGACTTATGGATGGACAAATGAAAGGTAAAAGGAGCTACAGTGCGTTTGGAAGCTGCAGCTTCGGGGAGTAAACGTAAAAAGTCTTCTCTCACAGCGGAGATGGAAGCGCCGGAGTCGATGAGTGCATTGAAACTAAAGTTTCCAATGTGTACGGGGTAACGGAAAACAACGGATGGAGGTCGGTGGTTGAGTGGAGTTGCGTCAGTCCACACGGTTGCTCCGTATTCGGAATCAGAGTAGTCAGGGAATTGCAACTTCGGGCCGATGACATGCTGGAAGGTTGCAATTACATTGGGTGTCGTCAAAATCGGTGGGTCTGTCTTGCAAGGATTCTCTGGCACTATAGACTTGGCCTTAGTCTTATAGTCTGAGAAATCCAAACTCATTAAAGGAACAGGTGGGGGAAGGTTTTTGTAATTGTGGGGTTTGAACAAACCATATCGGAATGGTCTGGATGGTCCTCCGGCTCGAACCGGAAGGATCCCGGTGTATCCGACGCTTCGAGTTGCTCGGATACGGGAAACGGATGTTGCAACCTCAAACGGAAAAATCGGTTGCTTGCAAGTCTTGGACGTAAATTTCGGAAAAATTGGGAATAGGGGTGGAATAGTTTTATTTAGGAGGGATTTGGATGGCAAAGGGAGGTGCGGGGAAGTGACACAAGAGGAGGGTATGGGTACAGTAGTTTGAAAAATTTCGGGGCTTGTTGGTTTGGAATTATTGGGATTGAGTGTGTGAGTGTTATTGGGGGTTTTTGGTAGGGTGGAAAGCTGGTAAGCCTGGCGCTCCTGTTGCGCCAGGCTTGTCAGTTTTCCGACGGTTTATGGGTATTTGGGTTTGAGGGGTATGTGGGTATGTTTGGAATTGGGTGTTGTTGTGGTGGGTAAGGTGGGTAATGGTAAGGGCTTTGTGGGTAGGGTTGATATGGGTTGTAATGGGGGATGGGTTGATAGTATGATTGGGATGTTTGCGTAGAATGTGGTGGGAAAAGGGGGATAGGGTGTCTCATTCGTGGCTGTTGGTTATTTGGACGTGATTGTGGAGCTGGGTAGTTAGGATTTGGGCGGTTGGTTGTTGTTTGTAGATGAGGGTATTTTTTGAAGCAGTGGCGTTCTATATGACCCACTCTCTTACAATGATGACAGATAAATCTGCCATCAGGAGTTTTACCTGCAGTTGGGTGAAAATCGGGGGGTCGGGGAAGTTGGGAGGGTGGTTGTATGTCCATCTCCATAAGAGATGGCCGCTCATGTTTGGGGTTAAGGAGATGAGATACTTTTGGCAATTTGGGACTGTGTACCTCGTTGTACCTTCGAAGTATTGCCAAAAATTCGACTGGGGATTCCATGGGGACTAGGGCTAGGGCTTCCCGGATAGTAGTGGAACACCCTTTNAGTTTTCCGACGGTTTATGGGTATTTGGGTTTGAGGGGTATGTGGGTATGTTTGGAATTGGTTGTTGTTGTGGTTTGTAAGGTGGGTAATGGTAAGGGGTTTGAGGGTAGGGTTGATATGGGTTGTAATGGGGGAAGGGTTGATAGTATGATTGGGATGTTTGCGTAGAATGTGGTGGGAAAAGGGGGATAGGGTGTCTCATTCGTGGCTGTTGGTTATTTGGACGTGATTGTGGAGCTGGGTAGTTAGGATTTGGGCGGTTGGTTGTTGTTTGGAGATGAGGGTATTTTTTGAAGCAGTGGCGTTCTATATGACCCACTCTCTTACAATGATGACAGATAAATCTGCCATCAGGAGTTTTACCTGCAGTTGGGTGAAAATCGGGGGGTCGGGGAAGTTGGGAGGGTGGTTGTATGTCCATCTCCATAAGAGATGGCCGCTCATGTTTGGGGTTAAGGAGATGAGATACTTTTGGCAATTTGGGACTGTGTACCTCGTTGTACCTTCGAAGTTTTGCCAAAAATTCGACTGGGGATTCCATGGGGACTAGGGCTAGGGCTTCCCGGATAGTAGTGGAACACCCTTTCAACAACTTTTCGACCTTCATCTCGTCAGTCATCTTGGGATTGATGGCGCGGAGAAATTTGACTTTACGGGCAACGTATGTCTCAGCATCGTCGCCTAGCTGGTATGTGAGTTCCCGATTCTGTCGACGAAACTCTGACAAACGGGACTTTGGGTCGAAAAATACCTTGAAGTCTCTTCCGATGGCTCTCCAAATTCCCTTAATGGATTTGGTTGGGTCAGCGAGGAGGGTTTTGTAACTGGGCCAGTTGGAAGTGAACCAGGTTTTCGCATTACCGTCTAACAACCGATCAAAGTTGTTGACGATAAATTTTTCGTCGTAACCCAGGGATTCCAAATCAGTGTTGAGGCGTTCGAAGTATTCCTCAGGATCGCCAGAACCATCGTATCTCCTAAGGTATTGGAGAGTATTGTTGATATTAAGGTCGGGGCGTTTGGGTTTTGGGGTAGGAATAGTTAAAAAATTGGTCGGGGAAANAGGTCGGGGCGTTTGGGTTTTGGGGTAGGAATAGTTAAAAAATTGGTCGGGGAAAAAGAACTATTTCGGGGAAGATTGGAAGCTAGTTGTCTACGGTCTCGGGTTTGGGTGTTGGTAAGGGGAAGGTTAGGAGTAGGGTGTATGTTGGGTTCCGGGATACGAGAGTTAGGTTCGGGAAAATCAATTAGGGATCGTTCGTGGGGAGGGGATGGTGTAGTAGATTGAGGAGGTGGGGTAGTTTGGGTTGAAATAGAAGCTGTAATTGGTAGGGGTTGGGAGATGGGGCGAAAAGATGATTGAGCCGTTCTTCCCTGCATCCACATATCGGCCAGTACGGGGTTTCTCCATTGGAGAGCGTGAGGTGTGTAGAATTGTGAATCTCGAGGAGGTACAGAAAACTCCCTCTGTTCCCTACTTATAGGGATAGGGGGTTCAGTAATTCCTCTCATTGAGCGGGGTAAGTATGGTGTACCCAATTGGTCACGTTCTTCAGTGGACGGGGAGATAGGGTCGATAGGGCTAGTGGCGCGGGAGGTTGGGGGACGGTGAGCCATTAGGGATGTTGATTGTTTTGTTCGGAAAATTGGGTATTGTAATAATTAACTTGAAAAAATTTTTGTAAAAGTGTGGAAAAAATTGGAAAGGAATTGGATAAAAAATGTAACTTAGGGAATTTTTGGGTTTTGAGGAATGGTGGGGAATAAATAAAAATTATTGTGGAATTATTTGTGGGAATTTGGGAAAATTTAGGACTTAATTGAATAATCGGGGTAATAATTCTGTAGCAATTTGAAATTATTTTAGGGTAACGACGGTTATTTTGGGTGGGTTGGGAATAATTGTTATAGTTTGCGAATAATTTAGGTGATTTGGAAATAAATTTTGAAGATTTTGTGATGAATTGGAAGGATTTGGGAATTATTTTTGGGTTTTAGGAATTATTTTTAGGAAATTGGGAATTATTTGGGAGGGTTAGTAATTAATAAGAATGATTCGGGAATTAATTTGAGGAAATTCTGAATTAGTTTGTGAGTTTTAGAGATTTTTGTCAAATGCGGGATGCTTAGGAGGGATGCCCAAGTATTATGGGTGCGGGTTGGTAAGAAATTGGAATATTTTGTTATGCGTAGGGTAAAGTTGGGTGGCCAAAAGATGTCAGTGGACGGGTTGGCTTGTTGACTTTCCAACTCCGAAATGAAGTTAAAAAGCCCGAAATCGGAAAGAATATGCGCGGGGATAATGCCAATAGGGCTGAAATATAATAATAATTATAAAATATACAACCAATAAATAAATAACAAACAAAGCCTAAAATTTTTTATTTTTACCTAAAGTGATTATGTGAATATAGCCCTCAGGCAACCTTATGAAAAAATAAATTTTTTAATGTAAAATTATTTTTCGGAAAAATCGGGCATGACCCGTAGACAAAATGGCCAAATTAAAAAAAAAATTTTCTTTTGCGCTAAGCGCTACGAAATATGGGGCTTAAAAGCCCCAACAAACAAACAACAAAAACCCAAAAAATCCGTAAAAAAAATATTTGTTAATTTAACAAACCTGAGAGTTAAACCTNACAAACCTGAGAGTCTTTAAACTCTCTGATGTTGTAGGGACTGGCTTGGCGGTGAGGGCAGCCGTCTTCGTCCTCTCCTGCGACGAAAGGAATCCGGATTTGATGATCCGATTCCAAAGAAATATAAAAAGAACTTTAGAGTAAACTGAAAAACTAAAAAAAAATTAAATTCGCCGTCTTATGTAAGATTTAATTGTCTTACGGGAGGGGAAGTGACGGGGTTTGGGTTGGGAATTGGATGGGTTTGGGGATAAATGGAGAAAACCAATTAAATAAGAGGAATCAGTAGGGAATGGGAGGTCAGAGGTCAAGGGATAACTTACTAAGGGTGAAGGGTCGAAATACCCTTCACCTAAAATCCAGGAATTGGTGAAAACCAATTCCAAAACCAAGAATAATCCGAAAATCCAAAATGGCTGGGGTAGAGGAGTTGAGAGTGAGAGAGCCGGTATTAGACTGACTCTTCTTTTCTTTTTTGCTTCTGATGAGACTCGTCGTCTCAGGAGAAAAAAGGACGCTTGGGACGACGAGTCTAATTTTTGTGTATATTAGAAGAAGGGGAGGAAGGGTAAAAGTTTTAAAGGAAGTGGGAGAGTCCACTTACCTTTCTAACAATCTTTTATTTTCAAAGGCACTTGCTTCCCAATCAACCTTCTTCCACATTCTGACTTCAATTGTTTTTGGCTCATTCTTTTGTTGGTGATGTTGCTTTCGCAAATTTATCCTGGAACAATAAACTAAATCATGATCAGAAATACCTAATTCAACAATTCCTGATGATGTGAATTGACTTTGGCTCGGTACGCATATATGATCTAGCAGAGAACTACTAGATATAGTCTTTCTAGTTGGTTTGTGTATTACTTGGACTAAGTTAAACCGTTTCATCATATTTAGTAAAACAAACTTTGTTTTACTATGTAACGTGAGGTCAATGTTAAAGTCACCTAGTATTATTAAGTCATGTCTTTTGCTTGCTAAAAAATTCATCAACATTTCGAGTGAGCCCAAAAATTTAGTTTGGTTAGCAATTTGTGGGGGTTTGTACAGAGTGACAATGAAAACCTTTCTTTGGTATTTAGGTTTAATTAGTGTTCTAACTACATCAACTGATTCCTGAAATTTTAAAACATCATTAATTTCATCAAAATCGAGAACTTCATAGGAGCAAGAATTATCTATGTAAATAATTATTCCCCCACCATGTCTTTTTATTGACGAATCCAACCTGATAAGGTTGAATCCTTCAATATAAAATGTATTATCCATGTCATGTGAATTCAGCTTTGACTGTTATGGCTAACACATTTAGATTTTGTTCAATTAAAGTTAATTTGATATCTACTATTTTTGATCTTAAACTATTTATGTTTACGTGGCCTATTTTAAAGCCTGTTGTTAATTGTTCATTGACTTCCTTACGATCTGTTAATTTTAGTTTTACATGATTGAGTGAAGGATTGACCAATTCTGCTTCATCAATAGGTGAATCTTCATCTAAAGTATCCGTTCGTGTTTGTATGAGTATGCTTATCATCCTTTACTTGGTGATGGAGTATCAACCTCTTGAAATGGAAGGATATATTCGTTGTTGACAGTTATGAGGTAGTCAGGAATAAGAGAGCACACGTTACATTTCCATGACAGTCTCGAGTTCCAGAAAACAGTGCTGTTAGTTTTCAGTGCTGTTAATTTTCGGTGTACAATATTTCCGGTGAAATGTTTTCCAGCAGGTTGAACAGCACCAGAAATGTACTCCTTTTTTTATTTGTTGAGAGCAGGAATGACACTTGATAATTTCCATATTTTTTTGTTTTTTAAATTGTTAGCCCACAAAAAAAAAAGAATAATGAACCATACAAAACATATGAAAACATAAAAAAGCATCATTTTAGAATTTAGAATCATTTAATCTTAAAACGGAATAGTTTTCGGACGAAATTTTGTGATATTTAAAAATAATAAAAATTATGTATACCGAGTAGTAAATTCAAGTCTCAACGTATAAACAGAAAGTTAACTTGCTATTATTTCAAGACTAGCCGACGCTCGGTTCGCTCGCACGGCTAGCGCTGCCGCGGGCGTTCCATTAAGTAACGAAAGAACATCATCAGAAAAGGGTGTAGCAGATTTCGAACAAAGCAGGGAAGTACAGGAGGTAGCGTCTGTTAGTTGGATGTCTTAATAAATGGTATCTGTTATGGCCGTATTATAAATAAAATAAATCATGGTTGAGCGTACTAGGGATTTTTCATCAAATCCCTGCCCAAACCAACGTTTGATCAGTAGATGGAGGCTGAGTTATTCCCTCTTAAAATGGAAATATGTAGGAAAACATTAATAGGTTTTGCCTAGTTGCAAATTAATAGTTTTGGGCTATTTACAAATTAATTGTTTTGGGTTATTTACAAATTAAGTCTTAATTGGTTACTCTAAAATTTGTTTGTACACGAAATTGACAACCATCTACAATTTTACCTTGTCTGAGAGATTATATAACTTTGACTTTTACGTTACTTTTACTCGGGCTCCGTCGTTACCTTTACCTTTACTTTTACCTATATTTCGGCCGTGAATAAACACGGCGAAGATAAATAAAGACCAACATTTGACAATGACTGTCTTTGTGATTTCTTTATTGTCAGCATTTCCAACCAAATTCAGCGCGTTATATTATTTTTAACTTCTTAATATAATTTGCCCGCTAACACGCCTTTCCACCCACGCCAGCATCCTTCCCGTCCATGCCTGCATCCCCCACGTTCCTGCTTGCATCCCTCCCGTACATGCCCTCCTTCTTTCCGTCCCTATCATGCATCCCTTACGTATATGCCCTATTCCTCTTGCCTTCTCTCATCGCTTCTGTCTCTGTCTGCTTCACTTTTGTACATACTTGCATCCCTTCTATACATACTTGCACCCTTTACATACATACACGCATCCCTCCCGTGCCTGTCTCTATCCATCTCCATACCCGTATCTTTCCAATTCCTTATCCGCTTATCCCTTCCGTCCCTGCCTTTATCACTCCAAACCATGCGAGCATCAGTTCCGTACATGCCCGTATCACAATTCATAAAAAATAGTGAGGTAATATGCCAAGCTAACCCAAAATATATTAGGTTTGTTTGCCAATTTCACCCAAAAAAATAAGATTGGATCCCTAGTTCACCCATAGAATACTTTTGGCTTATGCCTAGTTCACTCAAAAATATTTGCGTCATTGGCTAAGTCTGTCCAAAAAAAAATTGAAGTCGTACGCCAACCAATCAAACAAAATATTTTGCATGTCGCATGCTTTGTTTTATTATAGTACAGTGTATTTGTAAATGTGGTACAGTAAGGATTCCATTTGCGAAACGAACTCTGAATGGCCATATCAACTTATAGCCACTCCCTTCTCCCGTTAAGTACCGTAAAACTTCGCTTAGGTGCATGTATTCCGACTTCTCAGTCTTAGCAAAACAATTGATTATAGTTTCGTCTTTTACATCGTTCCACGACTGACAGACAATCTCAATACCACGAGCAAGAGTGACATGAGCAAAATTGTGCCCTTCGTCAAGAAATTTTATAATTAATTTCGAATAATAGCATTTCAGGGAATTAATAATACCAGCGTCAAGCGGTTGGCTTTTGCTCGTAGTATTGGGAGGCAAAAAAATTAATTCTGCATTAATGTAATTTTGATTGTACCAAATGATACCAGAAAAATCTTTATTCTTGACGCTTTTCGATACACAGTACTTTCTATTCTACAATTATTATAAAGATGTTTTAGAAACACAATTTACTGCTGATGTTAATTTTTGCCATTAATTAGTTTGAATCAGTGTTAAGTTACCTTCGCACTTCCTGTAAATTCGGTAATTTGTTGCTTTCTTTTTAGAATCCTTGTCAGGGTTGAATTGTTCACTGAATGAGTATTTTATACACACGTGTTTCCTGGGTGTGTTGGATAAGTCAGCCATAATTTTTCGTTTAGTTTCAAGCATTAAACACTTCGACTTTTTGATTAAATAATGTATTAAGTTAAAGAGGAACCACCGGTGTTTGTTTTTAAAAGTAGTTAAACTTATGTTCTGACTTGAAGTAAAAAATTGCCATCCAAAAATTTGGACATACACGGTACCCGCTTTCGGGGCGTAGAAAGTTCGTTGCACAATTGGAATAATTACTGTATAGGCTTTTGAAAATCAGTAGCTCGCGTAAATGACGACTGATTGTTGTTGTCGATGTCTCATTTTAAAGCTAGAAGCCTAGAAGGATTGTATGAATTTTGACAACCACTCAGGTCAACGGTTACTAAGGCCAAATTCCAGTCAAATGGCAAAAGAAAATTTTTATCATTAAGTTGGCATGGGAAATTTCTGATCCATTTTTATAAACACCCCTTAGAAACAGAATTGTTAAACCCTATTTATGCTTTACTTCTTGCTTCAGCAACTTAATCTAGAGGGTATCAGTAATAACTAATTCCTGTCANTTCTTGCTTCAGCAACTTAATCTAGAGGGTATCAGTAATAATTAATTCCTGTCAATCGCAAATAAAAAAATTATGATTATTAAATTAAAAATTAGCAACTTAATTAGAAATTTGATTTAATTGATTATGTCAAATGGCTCTTGACTGTTGCCCAACTACTAATTGTTAACGAGGTTGAGATGGGTGTAGTATAGGGAAAAGTCAAATGTTTTGGAAATTGAGTTCAACGACCTTTGGAATTATCCTTTATTTTAAAATCAAAAATGTTGACCAAATCGTCTTCTAACTTCGTTAAAATTTTATACAATAACGTACTCTCTTACAATAAACGCACTTGCTGCTGCCGTAAAATCAAAATGAGCCATAATTAATTAGCAAAAAAACATAAATTTCGATTGAATAATAGATTTTAAAATAGAAGATAATTTCAAAGGTCGTTGAACTCAACCACACCGAAATTCTTTCTCTATAATCACCAGCCAACTGACTTTTAGACATGAATAGGATTTCAAAACCTTTTAAGTTAACTTATGCAAGTGTGTAAGCAAACTTCACTTTATTATAAAAGGTCAGTCGGGTGACCTCTGACCTCAATGAAAAAAACTCCAATAAATTTCTAAATTATTCTAATCTATAAAATTTTCTAAAAATTTGCGCAAAAATTGATAAGATGATTTGATTTAAGTAAATGATGTCATTAAATAAATCATGTTTTTTTATCATTTTGGAGTAAAAAGTTAATCAAACAGCCTGATTTATGCATCAGGATAATGTTGTTTATATCAATTTGAAAAAATAGAAGTAACAACACCACACCAGGAATTGAACCTCTGACCAAGCTCACCAATCTCACATGGTATAACCACTAAACCATGGAAACCTATAATATCTGTAGAGTTGTTTTAAAAACTTATAAAAACATCTTATAAGTTGAGTGAACATGCCCTTCACATTCCATCTCTCAAACCAAAAAAACAGTCATATGGAAACTACTTGACAAATTTCTTGGTGTATTCTTCCCATCTCCTTTTTCCATTTTTCATTATAAAATCAAAAACTCGAACAATTTAACCTCTGATGTTAATAAAAATAGCATTAGTAATAGAAATGGCCCGAATACTGGTATTCGTAAAAATTTCGAAGATGAATATTCGTATTCGAAATGAAACCGAATATTTCTGACGAATATTCGAAAGCACATGCGCGTTGGGTGTCTTTCGAGTCGTCTTAAACAGCTTGTTCAATTAGTAATTAGTAGCTCAAAAGCTAATATACTTTGAGCTATACAGAAAGAATTTAATTTGGAAGTTCAGAAGCTTGTGCAAGATATCCTTACACGTTGGAACTCGTGCTATAACATGCTCAATGCTTTTGAAACAAAAAGCTGCCATCATATATTTTTCAGCGGAAGAGGTAAAGGATTGTGAATTTGACCCAAAATCAGTGGTATTTACTGGAAGGAGTACTTTCTCTTCTTCAACCTTTTGAAGAAATAACAAAAATCATCAGTGAGTCAGAGTCAATGATTTCAGAAGTACTTCCATGTTTTATGACTCACACAAATTATTTGGAAAACTATCACCCTAATCATTTCGGAGTAGGGAATCTGAAAGAAACTCTCAAAGTTAGCGTAATAGGTTTAAAAATTTGTTCAAAAATTTAAACTGCACATGCGCTACATTCTTTGTTCCAAGCTGTCTTTTATCGAAGCAGAAGCCCATAAAGATTTGGTGGTTCATCTGTGGCAGAAATGTCTGAAAACTATAAGAACCATCTCAAAATTCCGACTTCAGAAAATCCGTCTACAAGTAATATCCAAAATCCTCTTGACACCAACGAGACTCATAATTCATTTTGAAAAAATTTCACAGGAATTTGAAAAAAAAATTAAGCGCAAACCATCACGACTATTGAACAAGTCACTTCATCCCAACAAGTCATCTTCACAAGTGACATCAGGTCTTATACTGCTATACGAAATGTAGACAAGTAAGAGTCGATTTTCATGGTGGAAACTAGAGCTGCCACCGTATCGTATCGTATCGTATTCAACTGGATACGGAAACGAGACGAAACGGAAGGTGTCAGAACCGGATACAATACAAAAATTGGGCATCGGAAACGGATACAATATGTTACGAATACGATACGGATACGAAACGGAAACGAAAAATTTACTTTTATTTTTATCAAGCCAGATTTTATTGAATTACTCAGATAATTTTGAGATATTTTCTGAGGTGAAGATGGGAAGAGGAAGAGATAGGGCAAATCGGTGCCGAACACTTGTTTTAACTCATTTTATAACTTCTAAGCGACCGAGAAAATCAATCTCAACTTTTCGTATCGTATAGTATCGTTTCCATTATAATTCCGTATCCTATCCACGTGGATACGGAAACGATACGAAAACTTTTGTATCCATAAAATTGGATACAGAAACGAAACGATACGGGACAAAACGAAAATTCCGTATCCAGATACGAAACGGTGGCAGCACTAGTGGAAACACAACCACTCGGCCTTTCCAAACATGACTCTATTAGTGCGGAAGTATTTATCAGTTCCTGCCAACAGTTTTCGGCGAACGATTATTCTCTGAAAGAGGGTTTATATACGAAGATAACCGTTCCAGACTTTTCTTGAGCATGGCGAATTGTTAACCTTCCTCAATCGTAATTTAAAAGTATTAGATTTTGAGTAAAAGTGAAAGATCTAGACTTCTCTAGGCTTCTGGAAGCATCTTGCACAACCAATGAATTTTAATTTTAGATTATTTAGACTATTGAAGATGAGGCACAGTCCAAATTTCCTTCCTTATTTCCGTATTGAAAAATACCTTCAATTTTAAAAATATTCGAAAATGTATTCGAAAGTGTATTCGAATAGTTTGCGAATATCATTTTTAGAATATTACGAATATTAATATTCGTAAAAGTGTCCGAATAGTTTCGAATATTCGAATTATCGAATATTCAGGGCATCCCTAATTAGTAACATCACCAATAAATACCAATGATAATTGTAATAGGTTGACCTATATCTAAATTGCTTAGTTTAAGAGGATTTTTGCGTCAGACACAAAAAACACACTGCATTATACAGATGACGTTGGAATTTTCCGAAAGCAGAATTTTTGCAAAACTTATGCCTCGTTTATAGTCCGTCAGGTTTCCGAATCCTCTTTCTGAATCCGAATTTGTAGCCAAATTTGGATTCTGAAAAGTATAAATCAAATTCCGTTTCCGATATGAGGGTTGGAAAAAATTGAATCTGAAAAAGGATTTTTGTTTATAATCGCTCGCTCGAGTAAAACTGTAAGTTTTGTTCAAAACAATTTATTCTAAAAAAATGGATGACGATTTGATTGTTCTTGATCTGATTCAGTGTCCTAAACGAAAACTCGTAAGAACAATATACATTCGAAATATATTCAGACGTCGGAACTTGACGGGAGATATTTTGACAATAATTAATTTAAACTTATAACCCGCAAATTAATTTATAATAACATCTGAATGAAGTGTAGGGTCATCCATGAACTCACTTGAACCAATAGTGTAGACCTCAGCTGATTCTGATATAAATAGAGATTATATAGAAGAAAGGATATACCTATATCCTGCAGAAATTCAGTTTCCGATTTGCAAAAAAATTGAATGTAAACCTGAAGTTAGAAATCGGAAAAAACTCTTTCTTTTCTGAAAAAAAGGACGAGTATAAACTCTCTTCCGATTTTGCTTAACTCGGAAAAGAGTTTATATATCTGAATCCGGAAACTGAAATCGAGTATAAACTATGAAATTCTCTATAACCGGAAAACTTTGATGCCGAAGTCGGAAAGCTGACGGACTATAAACGAGGCATTAAAGCAGAATTCCGGCGTCAGAGTTATAAAGTAGGTGCACCTAAGTTTCAATTGAGAAACCATAGATACTAGTTACAGAATAATCAACAAGAGCTTATCTTTTTCAACACTTTAAAACCCCGACCAATGAGATGACCTGATTCTGTGTTTTTCGGAAACCTTCTTCAACTTGTTACCTCTTCGATACTTCCTGTTATAACCATCCAAACTAAACGCAGTGTCTCCGACAAATAATTTTGTCATCTTTTTCCTAATAATATAAGCTACACAGGTGATAACATAATCAATTAATACGAAAACAAATTAATTAGATCCTCCCTCGGTACAATGGCTAGGATATTGTTTTCCTACAACTGCCTACTATTTTATTAAGTACAGGATAAAAAAAAATTCAAACTTTTTCGGAAGCTTTCTCTTACCTTTCGTAAAAGCAGAGTTCGAAGAAAATATCAAATCGATATACAGGGTCCACCAGAATTAAGTACCATATGGAGAAAGTTTTTATGAGAAATGCGTCAGAAATTTAGAGTGTTGTACTGAATCAGACAGTGCTAGAAGTAAGAAAAAGTTATTGCAAGGTTAAACGGTAGTTGAATCAAAAATTTATCATTATTTTATACATATTCGAAAGGATCCAATCGTATAAACTGCTAAACTTCTAATAAAATTGTTTGTCTATATTTCAACGAATAAATTGCTCAAAATGAGCTCCGTTGGTATTAGTAACGTAACCCAGGCGATCGTAGAATTCCCGTCGTACATTATGAAAAGTATCAACAGGGATTGCAGCAACGGATCCGATAATAGACGCTTTCATTTGTTCAATTGTCTCAGGGCGAGGATCTTGAAAAACAACGGACTTCAGGTACCCCCATAACCGTCTACCGTCTGTCCCTGGTTTTCTCCTTATTCCGTTGACCAAGTCAATTAATAACAAATTTCGTATCGTATTAACAATGTTAGCATTAAATATTTAACATTTTCGATTAATATTCAATAGG
>NIPM01001026.1:0-31801 GCA_002738285.1 Holacanthella duospinosa | reverse complement strand
AACAATAACATCTTCTGGAAGTTTAAACAATGTAGTTGATTTTCTGAGTGATAGTTCGAAGCGTCCTAAAAAAATTATCTAATCAATGAGACGATGCTTTAAATGATTTATCTATGTCGCTTTCTTCATATAATTTTAAAGCCATTTCCTGAATCATTTTTCTAGTAACAATAAAGCTCTGGATCCTCCTATTAATTATCCAATCAAATAAAACAATTTCCGATTCTTCAATTATGCTTTTTCTTCCTGCACCTTTTAATCTTTGTGTATCTCCATCTGCATCTTCTGGATTTTTTTTCCAACGTCTAATCATTTTAAGGTCTAAATTGTATTTTCTTGCCACTTTGTTTAAATAATTTCTTGGTTGCTCGGATTCTTTTACAATAGCTCTTTTATAACTAATACTGTAAGTCATCCTTTTACTTTCTTCCATTAATTAAATTCTTACAATGGTGGAAAAAATTTCATGAAGAATTACAGGGGATAAATTTTTATGAAATCAAAAACATAAACCCTAGGGCTTTTATTAAAGGGAGGACTTCTATTGGCGGTAATTTTTTATAAAGATCAATAGAAGTCCCCAGGGCTTCTATTTGGGGAGTGCTTCTAATAGGAAAAACACGGTATTTCAGAATTCAAAGAACCTGACGTGGGTCTCACATCTTTTAAAGAGAAAAGTATACCATCTAACCAATTTTTAATTGTATTGGGTACTACAACTAAACTGAACACTACTTCTACTTTTAGACAAATTGCTTTCAGAATTATTGTTGGGTCTTGTTCAATATACCCGGCTATTGCTTCTAATATCTCTGGAGTTTTCTTAATTTCGTGCGTCCCACCTTTAGGTTTTGCAATGGGCTGCTGTTTTTTAATCCATTTATATACAGTATTTACATTCACACCTAAAGTTGTTGATACTTGGCGCCAGTCATTATCATCCTCATATGCTTTGTAAATCATTGCCCTATCTGCATCGGTGTTTTTTATAGCTCCTAAGGCTTTTTTGATTATTGACTTCTGAAGATATGTTTTCCATTATTTAAACATTATGTAATAAATTTCAATTTTATAATTCAATTTTTATTTTTTATTTATTGTCTATTATTTTCATTTTCCAAAAATTGGAAAAAATCGTAATTCAAAATTTATTATTTTTAAAGCAGATAATGTTAGTTATAAAGATAAATTTCATTTAATAATCCTAGTTTTCATTTTCGTAATCTTAGTTTTCTGTGGAATGTTTGTTTTGGTTTGTGGAATCCTAGTTTTCATTTATGAAATCCTAGTTTTCGTTTGTGGCATGTTAGTTTTCGTTTTAGGAATGTTAGTTCTCAAAAGCTGATTTTAGAAATGGAAATGGTATAGAATTCAAATAACCGAGAGTTTAACCTGAAGCTATTTTAAAATTTAGGCTTTGTGGCCTAATTTTAACAAATTTTTGGAAAGATCTACAATATTTTTGCGAATTTAGTTTCATATATGGGAGTTTATTTTCGTTCAGAGTAGTCCTTTTATTAAATAATTGATTGAACAAGAGTGAGAATAATCTAGATTCATTAAAAATTTAGTTGAGTTAAGCAAAGAATCAAAAAGGGACTACTCTGAACGAAAATAAAGTGCCATATTAACAGTAGAACTGAAGATTAAACATCCAACTCGATTTTTCATACTAACAATAGTAACTTTTTAGGTGGTTTAGGATATACAAGATGAGGAACCAAGTCTAACTTACTTGAAGTAGTTATTGTAAACTATGGTAGAAGGCTTATTCGATAATGGATAATTGGGAAGCATTCATAAAACCATTACTTAAGAATTACACTAAGTAATAATGAGATAATGAGAAAATGAAGTGCATTCTGGATTCAAGAAACTTAGTAAGTAGTTATGAAATGAATCTTCTGTCATCAATCGCATTGAAGATAGGTCTATGATAAATCTTTTAATTGAATTTGAAGTTATGAAAGATTTTAAAAGTAAGGGAGCAAATACAGGGCGCTTCGCCTATTTTTTGGTTTTTAAAAAAGCAATTTCAAATAGAAAATAAAAAAGTAGTTGGATAACTTTTATTTATGGACTAAGCTCATCATGAATTTTCATAATATTTATAATTTAATAAACAACCATTTTTATAAAGGGGTAGCTTAGCCAAATAAGTTGATCATTGGTCAAAAACCATCAACAAACAAATAAAGGAAACCAAACACATGAAGAACAGCAGAGGTATAGAAATGAAAATATAAAAAACTGCTAGATTTAATGAGGAAAAATATGTTTATGGAAGTCTTCTTTCGTAAGGATAACCTGTAGAAGCTTTACCACTTCCCATGATACTTATAGCTAAGTATATTATTTTACTGATCTTGTTCATCTTTGAATTAAAAAATGGTAGGAAGGCAGGCTAGTATTTATAATAGCAGGGATAGCCAAATAGGGTGGTAAAGTCTATAAAGGGAAAAACAGGTCATAAATAAGATTAATTTACTCCTTTAAGGGGTTCATCTATTTTATATTCCTTATTATATTTGTTCAGGTGGTTACACAATAGTTCTTTTTAGTTTAAGCCTTTTATTTATCATTTGTTTATCAGTTTCCAAGATCGTACATAGCAATTATAAGGTGCAGCAGTTCGAGTTAGGACAAAAACGGGATATATGAGCGAAGGAGATGGAATAAATCTGTTTCAAAATCCTTATAGTTGATGTAAGAACTAAAGAATAGCCTTGAAAGCATTTGGAAATCTCGTTTGATTTATTTGTTTTTATTAAGTTTTGGATCTATCTATATGGCACTTTATTCAGAGTAGTCCCATTTTGATTCTCTTCATAATTCAACCACATTTTTAATGAATCTAGATTATTCTCACTCTTGTTCAACCAGTTATTTAATAAATGGACTACTCTGAACGAAAATAAAGAGCCATAAATAACCAATTACCAAATGAAGTCCAATACTACTCATATGATTAATTGCATTATACTTAATTTAACATATTTTTAACTGCATTACAACTCCATTAATCTGTCCTTTTACGAATTCTTGCTCTGGTTTCTAAAAATACAAAATCAGAAGCAGGAAAATTACAAAGCTGTAAAATGGCGCAAGGTCTAATAAGTGGAAATACTTAAATCATGAGAATGTATTATTATAAAGATTCTTTGAGTCCAGCATGGTTACTACATCAATGTCAAAACATGTAATCAAGGTTTTTGATGTTGATCGTAATTATTTTCTTTGAAGGTCAAAGATACACTTTTAATTCAAAAACAGTGGATTGATAACTATTTATTATAAGATATTCCATAATTATTTACCATGAAACAATGTTCACTCCTAAACTTCAAAGTCACTAAATATGGCTGAAAATTCCTTCATTTTCATAAAGTCCTGAACTTTTAATAAATACTGGTGTTATCAACAAAACATGAAAATAGAACCATAAATATACTAACATTCTATGATTTTGTTTTCTTCTTTTGTAGAATTTGTTTGGGGTATATATAATTATTTAGAAGTTTCTTCTACTTCGCCAAGTTACATAATGATTAGAATCTTTGAGCTTAAACCTTTAATTAGGTAACTCAATTTCTGAGTTTATTATTTAATTGAATAAGTTAGCTTTAATCACTAAATGTAGCTGTCCAACAATATGATGGGTTTTTAGAAAGCAAATCTCTACAAAGCTGATTTTATCTAAAGATACAATTTACAAAGGCTAACGGAATCATTTGATTATATGGAACTTTATTTTCGTTCAGATAGTCCCATTTTGATTCTCTTCTTAATTCAACCACATTTTTAATGAATCTAGATTATTCTCACTCTTAATCAACCGATTATTTAATAAAAGGACTACTCTGAATAAAGTGCCATATAAAAATGCAAAGATAGTTCATCTTACCAGTTCAATTAATGACTATTCGTTAAAAGAGTTACTCAGAGTCTATTCCAATGACATTCTTTCAAATAGAATGGATATGGACCAAAATTTTTGAAAACAAATCATTTTGGTTAAAAACTTCTAATAATTACACAAAAACCTGCTTTTGTTGATAAATAAATATAAATTATACTTATATTTTTCATTTCAACAAAATATTAAGATTTCTTCAAAAATTTTCTTCCATTAATAAAAACTCATCAGACTCCATATATATTAATCTCTAGGCCATAATGTTACTATATGCAAAGATGTTTTATAATTACAATAAAAATTTGGAGTCACTCAAGCAAGTCGTTTTTGCAGAATTTGGTAAATTTTGTATAGATTCTAAACGTGTTTCTGGTGGAAAATTGGACAACCAAGACTTCAAACTCATAAAAATGAGGCATTCTTACTTTGAATCATTTTTATTGTTTGTAATGAATACTTTCATTATATTTATTTTGATCATTTTTGATTTATTATTTAAAAAGCTATTTATTAAAATGTTTGTTGCAAAATTCGTGGCGTAGACTAGTAAAGTGGAAACTCCCAATCCTGATAAGGAGATGAATTTCGTTTCTTTTTAAAAGGATAACAAGGACTATCTTCTTCTGGTTCAAACCCTACCGGAGAAGCCAATGGAACAATAGTGATCCCATTTTTGGTTTTAGTGATAATGGCGCCTTTTGTATGATTAGTACAAGTGTCTCCAACTACTCTCAACGGGTTTCTACAACAATCAACACCATCATTTTCTGGATAGCAGCTATACACAACCATTTTACCGTCCTTGTGTCTTCGGCATTGAAATTTTGTATCAGCAACTCTGCACTTCTCCCCCGGTTTAACTATCCTTTACACTTCATGGCCTGGACTCTTGGACAGAAATTAAGTTTAGATGCAATCACACTTAATAAACCTAATAAGATTGAATTCATTTTGTTTAATATCTATAGGGTGGTCCTTATTTATACTTTTTGATATCGATTTTTGCAATAAAATAGGCCTCAACCGCCACCAAAAACAAAATATGGACCAAAATTTTTGAAAGAAACTGATTGAAGAATTCTCGAAAGAACTTTGGTTGAAAATTTTAATAAAAACCTGCTTTGATAAATAAATAAGCATAAATTATATTTATTTATCAACCAAGTAATACTTGTATTTTTTATTTCAACCAAAATATTAAGTTTTCTTCAAAAATTTTCTTCCATATATAAAAGTCAAATTTAATACTTCAGAATAATATAAAATGCATGAATAACTCCAGGAATCCAACCAAGTAAAGTCAACAAGATATTAATCAATAGATCACAATTACAACCAACTTCAAGTAAAACGCCTAATGGCGGTAAGAAGATTGCAGCAATGAATTTGAAGATGTCGGAGAATGTAAGAGCCATTTTTGTTGAGTTATGGCGAAGAGCAGGTATTTATACTTTTCTTGGTTTCATTTATCCCCAATTTTATGAAACTTCATTTTCAATTATTACCATTTGAGTTTTCAAAGCTCCTTAGTTTGTTTGAGAGTCCTTCGTTTCCAAAAACTCGAACTCAATTTGAATAAGAGCGACTTTCTGCATAAACTAGGAATAGCCTGATGATTATTGATTATAAATCATCAGTTTCCTTTCTCTGAAGGGCAGATGGATCTATTTACAGGTTTCATTATATCATCAAGGCTAAATCGGTTTAGCTTCATTCTAATTTGATGTACATTTCCTTAGAAAAGTCCCAGGATCCATTGAAAGAATGTTTAAGATAATTCCAGACTGAAATCAAAAAATTCCTTAGGGAACCATCTCATAAGCAGAGCATATGTAGTAGAGTAAAGGATTGTAACTTTTGAAAAAGCATGTGGTTCGTAAACTGGATTAAACCCGAAATTCTGGGAAATAATTAATCAACTATAAAATTGGTTGAGGTTTTCGGTCTGAGAATTGTTTTATTGTAAAAATTTGATACAAACTTGAAATATTTTGTAGTTTTGATATTAACACAATAAATGGTACTATTTCAATTACATATCAATCATTTTCGATACTTTTCAATTTTTATTAATAAATGAATAATAACCACATTGTTTGATGAACCAAATGCTATTGTACTAATCATAAACAAAAATAAGTCATCTATTGAATAAAGTCATTTTGTGCCATTTTATGTGATCATAGTCAAACAAGATTAAACGCTGTTTAATTTGGTAAACAACCTTTGAATGATATAAGCATAGAATGACAAGCATAATATTTAAACACAAATATATAAATTTTATTCTCCAAATGTTGGACTCCCTTTAATTGAGAAGCCTTTAATAAAATTAGTAACCAAAGTCACAAATGACCCCTTTCAATATAACACCAAACCAAAAGATATAAAGATGGCTCCAAAACTGCCATCAACACAATCAAATGCAATTCACTATTTTGGTTTACTTATTAAGCACCGTTTTCAGTGCTCCAGCACCAAGTTATCCAACTCAAGAACTAACCACTACTCCAGCAGTTTATCCAACTCAAGAACTAACCACTACTCCAGCAGTTTATCCAACTACTTCGGTTGTTACTCCAGTTACTACTCAAAGTGCTTCAGTTGGTACTCCATCTACTGCTCCAACAGTTACTCCAAATGGGTCGGTAGCTATTTCAACTGCTCCTGTTGTTGCTTCAGTACCAGCTCCAGTTTCAAATTCAGTTGCTACTCCAGCTCCAGTGCCAGCTTATCCAATTCAAGAAGTAGCTCAAACTCCAGCTGTTCAAAATGCCACTGCTCCAGCTCCAGTAGCTACTCAAGATACTTCTTCAACTGCTCGAGTTGAAGCTCCAGTTACCACTACCACTTCCGTAGTAATAACTCCAACTCCAGTAGCTCAAAACACTACTCAAGGAACTTATCCGATTGAAATTGCTCAAAGCACTACTGCTCCAGCCCCAGTTACTATTCCAGCTCCAGTTGTACCAGCACCTGCTCCAGTAGCTCAAAATACCACTCAAAGTACTTATCCTCTAACTCCAGCTGCTCCACAAGCACCAGTTGTACAAAACACTACCACTCAAGGTACTTATCCAGTAGCCCAAACTCCAGCTCCTCAAGTTCCAGGACCAGTTACTCCAGCACCTGCTTTAGAAGGTAGTTATTCATCTATGGACCCTAATGCTTCTAAAAAGGTTGGTGCTCAAAGAGTTAATTCTAACTTAGCTCAACAACAAAAACTTTCTTGGTGGAGAAGATTCTATAACAAAGCCACTGCGCCGTTTAGATCTACTAAAGCTTGAAATTTTTTTCTTATTAAAAATTGATTCTTTTCGTTTATCTTTATTTGAAAATATTTTCCTTTATCCTCCCGAAGCAGTTTTTGGTTATTTCTCAACCAATTCTTATATGGCACTTTATTCCCTTTTTGATTCTCTTCTTAATTCAACCAAATTTTTAATGAATCCTGATTATTCTCATTCTTAATCAACCAATTATTTAATAAAGGGACTTAAAGTGTCATATGAAACTCACTTCTAAAAATCTGTTTTCAGGGGAAATGACAGACCTTTTTATACCATTCTATAAAACCATACTCTTCTGGGGTAAAATCTTAATGAAATTTTTTATAAAATTATTTTTTCTTATGAAAATGCTGGATAAATTTTAATTGTAGTTAATTTCAAATTGATAAATTACGGAAAATAAGTCAGTTGCAAAGCAGGAGGTAAACATCCTGATTTTTCAAACCAAGAGAGGTCCTAAGAGAACTTAGCAATGTTTTCACTTTAAATCATCAAAAACAAAAGATTAAATTATATATTTTGGTTATAAAAATGCATTTTTCATTCAGTATTTTCTATATAAAAATTTTATATCATTCAAATAGATGGAATAGTTACCCCTTGGTCACTATTGAACTAAATTCTAAATGCAAAAAAGGACTGCTATAGACTATTCAAACATGATTTTTAAATTCATATTTTACAGAATGGACCCAAATAAGGCACTTTATTCCCTTTTTGCTTAACTCAATTAAATTATTAATCAATCAATTATTTAATAAAAGGACTTAAAGTGCCATATGACAGTTCTTTAAGTTTTCCTGTAAACAGAAATAAGATATCAAAAAGTAGATTTGAACTACTTCGATATATGCAATTGATCCACAACATTTAATAATTAGGAATATTGTAATTCTATTACTAAATTTGAGAATATTTTGATGAAAACAATAGCACATTTGTAGCAAGAAAGTAAAAAATGAATCTGAAATCATTACTAGTGAACAATTTTTGAATCAAATCCGAAACCTCTTAAAAAGTCCACTAAAAAAGGACAGGAAAATATGATAATAAATTTTATATTTTGCTTTTTGCTTTAATATTCCTTTTTAATAATAAATTTATAATTATCACAATTAGGAATTCCATATTACAAATGTGTAGCTTTTAAAGGTAAAAAAACATAACGTTTTTATAAGCTTATTGAATTTATATAAATTAAATAGTCAAAATAAATATATTATAAACTTGTTATAAATATAAATTTACATTTTGTATAATTTGTTTAGTTTAAATGAACAATGCAATTTCCGATCACAATTAGGCACATTCACCCTATAAAATTTACTAGGGTCGATCTGAAGCAAATTAGTAGAACCTAACAAGAAATCATTCTTATTCTGAGACTCTAAAAATGATTGCAATATATTTCACCGAGGACTTTAATTTACGTTCCAAATCGTCGATCTTATCATTCTACCCGAGTCTGCTTTGTTGCTACTTTTGATCCTAGCCCAGAGGGCTGGATGATCGCGTAAGAAATATTGGTACTGAAATTCCCAGTCATATTTAACGTAAGGTTTCTTATGAAAGCCATGCCTAAAATAAAATTGAAATGGATTATATATGGGAGTTTATTTTGTTCAGAGTCGTCCCCATTTTACTTATTAAATAATTGGTTGATTAATAATCATTATAAATTTGGTTGAATTATGAAAATCAAAAAGGGACTACTCTGAACAAAAATAAAGTATCATATTGAGTTATCTTTCAAAGCTCTTCATGTTTTGATACTTTAAAATAATTGGGTAAAGCTATTAGCTATTTTGGTAAATTCTTCTGTCATCGATAATCAAGCTTGTGCTGTCGAAGTCCCATGAGATGAGGTTGGTAGGCGAGAATTCCAGTATTAGAGAGTTCAGTTTCTTGATAAAAGTTGGTACTTTGGTTTCTGTTATTTCTTTTTAGGATATTTGTGAGCTCTATTTTTATCTTTTAGTAAATGATGTGGCTCTTATTTAAAAATGGGGTATGGAATGGCTTTATTTTGAAAAAAGAGAATGTGTTAATTTGATGTCATATAACTTGAATCTATGTTGAATTTTTGTGGATTAAATATTTGGTTTCTATTTTCTTAGTTCTCACTAAAATGCCCTTATTAATTGGGCTCTTATGATATGGAGCACAAATGGCTTTGTTTAGATCTACAGGGTGTGGCGCAAGTAAATTTGGACATTTTTCTAATAAAATAGAAATAACTCAATAATAACTTCTATAGATAAAAATATAACAAAAATTAATTTGTAACATTTAAATAGTAGTAATCAGTGCTTCCACCACTAGCATTTAGAATTTCTTGGATTCTTTTTTGAAAAGAGCGACAGATATTTTTAATTATGTTCTTATCAATCCCGCTACAAGACTTTTCAACTCTTTTGATTAATTCTTCCCTATTTCTTGGACAAGGGTTTTTATGGATGGAATCTTTAAGAATACTTTATAAATGTTCTATTGGTTTCAAATCTGGGCTATTGCCTGACAATTTTCCTTTGCCCCATAAAGTTTGAAAATTTGATTATAAAAGTAGCATATTGTCTTTTTCCATCTTAATCAAAAGTCACTTTTCTTTTATTATAAATTACTTTTGGGTTCTTTAAAGCTTCTATATATAATGGAATGACTTTGTCCTGCTAATATTTTCCTGTTACTTTTTGGTCTTTTTCAACAATATGTCAAACAATTTGCATACCCCCAACCATCATAATAGAAAGTGATTTTTTTGGGCAAGGTGTTATTGGAACCTGGCTTTTTTCGCTTGTATAATATGGATTATTCCATTTGTTTAATTGGGTATAAAGTTGAATATGAGATTCATCAGTAAATAAGATATTATCAACTAATTCTATTGCTCTTGAATCTTTATTAAAAACCCTGCATTTTCATCAATTTGACCAAAATTAATTCTATCATCGATATTTTATGGATAGTAAATTTATTTACTATTTTATACATTCAAGAAACTAAAATTTCTAGACTAATTAGAATAGAATTATATAAGAAAATTTTGTCCCATATTGTAAACAGATTGTCGAGAGCAATTTAGATGAAGTGATATTTCTGTAGGGGACATTCAAGCTTCTAATAAACATTTTATTCTTATTCTATTTTGATATTCAAGAATTATATTTTTATTTTCCATTTTTAAAAGTTAATTATTAAAAAAAAAATTGGCTAAATAAATCTATTTTTTATTACCACCCATTGCAAAAATTAGAGTGTAAAAATTTACTTGCGCCACCCTGTAAGCTAAAATCTTGCCACAAAAACCTGAACTTGGGAGATAACAAGACGAGCCCGTTTCTTAGCTACAAAATATAAAAATGTAGTACAAAAACCTGATCTGGTTTGTTATCTGACCGAAAAATGATACATGATTGGTTTTTATTATATGCAAATTGAATGTTGAACAAAAGATTAAGCGATAAACAAAACTTTTTAAAAAAAGATTCAAAAGAAATCAAGATTTATCGAATTTTGGCTCTTAATAAGATGACTAAATGAATTAAAACAGATGATAAATCATATGAGCACACCGATATCATAATATATTCTGACCCTATCAAGGCCAAATGATATGAGAACCAAATGAACTGAAGACCAAAAAAGCCCATCCATAACAAAGCATATAAATAAAGGGTCAAATCCTAGATTAAAGAAGAAATGAAATACATAATACTAACCATGATCACTTTAATCTCAAGTTTGCCAAAGGATAAATATCCAACTTTGGCTCTTGGTGGAAATAGCAGTAACAAATGGTCATCTAAGTCAGAAGGTGGAAATACACCAGCTAAACCAGAAGGAAACAATCAACCACTAGAAGGTGGAAATCATAATAGTCAACAAAATGGAGGCCAAAATAATGGAGACCAAGCAGCACTAACAACAGAACCCTGGCAGCCAACCAGAGATGCAAAACGAAGATGATGATATTTAAGTTTCTAATAAAGAAAAATTTAATGAGTCCAAATTAACCAGCGACCTTCACAATCGATTTAGCCAAGTATTGGACATTTTGGTCCGTCACCGCTGCCATTGAAATGCGACCATCATTGGTGAGAAAAATGGAGAAATCGTTAATCAAAGATTGGATTTGATCTTTGATGAGTCCAGTGAAACAAAACATGCCAATCTGATCAGTAATATGCTTCCAGTTCAACTTGCTGCCATTATTAATGATGTTGTCCTTCAGCAAAACCCTCATGTTAATGATTCTTTGCGCCATCAACTTGACTTCGCTCTCCCAAGCCGTGAAATCGTTTTGAAGAACGTGAGCCGCGATTCTGGCGCCATTGAGTGGCGGATTGGAGTACATAGGTCGGACGATGATCTTCACCTGGCTCTCCACCGCCTTTTTGATCTTCGAACTCGCCGTTTGGACCGAAAAACAGCCGACTCGCTCACCATACAACCCCATGTTCTTCGCGAACGACTGCGCCAACAAGAGAGATGGGAAAGTGGAGGCGAACAGACGAAGTGCATACGCATCTTCGTCGATTTGCCCCGTGGCAAAGCCTTGATACGCCATATCGAAAAACGGTAGATGCGATTTTGACTAAATACAAAATCATGATTGTATGCGATAGAATTTTACTTTCATGACGTCATGGATTTGTTGCCATTGCTCTTTCGTGGGATCAACTCCGGTAGGGTTATGCGCGCATGCATGCAACAAAATTACCGAACCATCAGGGATTTCCTATAATCATCAAGAAATAAATACTTGTAACTCTTTGATCATGCCCTGCAAATCCAGCTTGATCCCTTTCGAATCGTAATATTTGTAAGGTTTCACTTCCAACCCCGAGTCTTTGAAAATCGGTGTATGATTGCCCCAAGTCGGCGTTGGCAAATAAATCGTTTTTAAGGGATAGAATTTAGCCAGGAATTCGCCAGCCAATCTAAGAGCACCAGTACCCGAAATACTTTGACAAGCAGCAATCTAAATGATTTCAATCAAACTGAGAAATACCAAATTAGGGTCCGAATTTCCATAAGCTAATTTGATGGCTGAATCAACAAATGGCTTATATCCGGTTATTCCTAAATATTCTTTATCTAATTTCTCATTCAATAATTGCTGTTCTGCCTTCCTCACACAATTAAGAACGAACGGCTTGCCCTCATTATCTCGATATGCCCCTACACCAAGATTGATTTTCTGGGGATTAGTGTTGGATTTATAAGCTTCTGTGATTCCCAAAATTGCATCAGGAGGACCTATATTAGAGATGAAGTGGTATAAGGTTAAATGTGCGTTACCTTGTGGTACTTTCTCCCAGATATGGCGGGCTTGTTTCTTCAAACTAATCCTCAGGCTTACGTGTTGCATTTCAAGAAAATTTGACCAAAAGGAAATTTTTAGTCTATTTGGCACAATATTTTTGAAACATTATTCTAATTTTAGTTTCTTGAATTATAAAATAGTAAATTTATTTACTGTTCATAAAATATCTGTTAGCTATATTTCTTACCATTTTAATTGCTTCCTCATCCTATTTTCTCTATGATGCATTAATATTATAACTGAGGCTTCTAAAATATTGTGCCATTTTATAATGCTATTTTTTGAAATTGTACTATCAATGATTTGTCTTTCAAAGAGACTCCAAATTAATACATGAGTGCTGACTCATGGACCTTGTAATTTAAAATACAGTCTATATTAATAGCAAATTATCAAAATATTTAATTGAATAGAGATGAGTAAAAAGATTATGTCCATTAAAGAACCGATCAACACTAATGAAGATGGCTTGAATAGAGAAAAGTTGAAATTGAAGTTGCAAGAATTTGATAAAATTGTTAAACAAATAAACTAATATTAGAAACAATTTAACTCTTTCCCTGTTGTATAAAGTCTAGAGGTATCATCCATTAGTCAAGTATTTGAAAATGAAATTATAAAGTGGGTATTGGCGGGTAATGATGGAAAAATTGGGTTGTATTAAAAAATGTAATTGAAAAACTTTAAAATTGGTCAAATATTTTTGAATTATGTAAAGTATTTTGTAAAATATATCTTTCGATTACTTAAATACCAGTTCAAGTGTCTCGTTATATCACAAATAGCATGTTTAAATACAAAAAGAGGTGCTTCAACTTTTTTCAACCTCTTGTGAGAGGAAGGTGATAATATGTACATATATTATCAGAGAAAAATCTAAATTTATAGGTGAAGTCCATAAATTTCTAGCTGTCATTTTGTGACCAAGTGGTTCATGAATCAAGATTTCAAAGGTAATGTTTTATTTTGACTGAGATTTTTCTGCACAAATCATGCAAACTGTATTAATCAAATAAATAATAGATTCAAATGTTTTTATAAACTTTCAAAGAAATACCTTGTCATTTTGCCTGGTTTTATGCAGATTTCGCATTTCTTAATTCTTCTTTTATAAAATCACCTCTAATGTTTTTCTTTAAACTCACAGAAGATATGTAAACATACAGTGACTCTCAAAAATGGCCAAATGTTTTAGGATATTACCTTAAAAGTATGGTATTTCAATTAATTTAACAGCTAAATCAAAGTTTACCTATTTATTATGAAGATAGTTGTTTCGACTTTCTAAAAGTCGTAAATTCGTTTTTTTGATATTATTTGTTCATCTGAGATTCGATCATAAAACATCATCTCTTATTTGGCCATTTATGGGGAGGCTTACTAAAAATAGCAAGTTGTCAATAGTATGTAATTTTCTAATTAAAGATGGGTTCTATACCAAAAAAATAAAAAAAGACCTTTTTGAATTACAGATATAAAAATTTTGGTATTTTTCTAATATAATCTCTTAGAGTTCTAACATACACCCAAGGTGTTGTATTAAATATAATAGTCCGATTTTAAGTACAAAGTAAAAGTTCCAAACCTTTCCATATTACTTTTTCAACAATTTTAAACTGATATAAATTTAACTTTTTTTTAAATCTATCCTTGTTTAATTTTTATTGTACATTTACTTAATTTGCTCAGTATGAAAATAATTTTTCATTGGTTTATTAAATAATAAAATATCAATTTAGTTATAAAAATTCTCCCATATGTATTATTTACAATATTGGAATTATTTTATTAAATGATAAAACTCATTGGAATGACATAAAATTCTATATTATTTTTTCGTCATTCTTAAATGATATATCCTTTAAATTTTCTTACTTTCAAATAGACTATTTCACATTTATACCTCCAAAATAGCTTTTTTAAAAGAATTTATTATATAAGACCAAAAAATCATTTTATTTGTTTATGATTTTCTATTTTTTATCCAACTTTGTAGAAAGTGAGTACACTGCCCGTCAAAAGTGATTCAGTGTTTGGAAAAGTCGAACTTAAATGGTAATTCATGAATGAGTAAAACTTCAAGCAAGCTAATACTCATATGGTAGATAGATACAACCTTTTTCTATAACATTAAAAATATTATAAATATCTTTTAAATATTGATAGAGATATGATTGCTCAAAGTTGAAAGTAGGTGATTCAGTGTTTTGACGAATTTCTTAAAAAATGAAAAAGCAATAGATTATGTATCCGCCCTTGGTTTTTCTGATCTGTTCGAGTCTTCTAGGCATTGAACTAACAAGCTTAAGACATACTTCAGCTGAAATATTATTCCATATATCTTGAATTCTCTCCCAAAGTTCATCTTTGTCTTTACATGGTGGTCGAATTTTTAGCTCTCTTTTCATATGATCCCATAGATGCTCAATTGGGTTAAGGTCAGGAGATTGTGCAGGCCATCTCATTACCTTTATTTCGTTTCTTTTGAACCATTTTTTTAATACTTGAAGCGGTATAAGAGGACGCATTGTCATTTTGAAAGACTATTTTAGATTTGATCAAGCCATATAAGTCAATTGTATATATCAGCTCTTCATCCAGAATAGTATCATATATCTCAGCATTAACACTGCCATCAATTCTACAAAGATACCCAACGCCTGATGAAAGCATACATCCCCAAACCATAATTGATCCACCACAGAGTTTTTTTGATTAAGTAATATTGTTATCTCTGAGTGGTTCCCTCGATTTTTCTGAAAGTTCTATCACGTCCATCAGATCCCTTTAGATTTACTTTAGTCTCATCTGACCATATAACCATATCCCAGTCCTTATTTTCCCAATTTCTGTGTGTTTTTTCAAATTCTGATCTTGCTCGACGATGAGATTTTTTTAATTGTAGGCATTTCATTTTATATCTAGATACGATGTTGCTACGTTCTAATGTGCGCAGTATAATTCTCGAAGAGGCGGATATTTCTGCATAGGTCTTGAGTCCTTGCTATATTTCCGTAGAGGTGGAACAACATTTACCAATTGTTGCTAATCTTCCAATATATTTTTCATCATACTTATCTAAGACCCGAGGACGACCTATTATAGGCTCTGGAGTATTTTTTCAACTCTATTTATTACTCTGGACACTGTTGCTTGTGAAACTCCAACAATTTCGGCTATTTTTCTTGAATATTTTCCATTTAAAGCAAGTTCCTTACTTCTTGTTTCAATTTTCTTCAATATTCTTCTTGTCATTTAAATAAGTCTTAATACCTTCTGCTAAGGATTTGAAATAAAAATGAACACTTTTTCGATATTTTAAAATGTTCTAGAATGAAAATTTTGTAAATTTGAAAAAATCGTCAAAACACAGAATCATCTACTTTCAACTTTGAGCAATCATATCTCTATCAATATTTAAAAGATATCTATAATATTTGGACAAGTTATAGACAAAGGCTGTATCTATCTACTATATGAGTATTGGCATGCTTGAAGTCTTACTCATTCATGAATTACCATTTAAATTCGAATTTCCCAAACACTGAATCACTTTCGACGGGCAGTGTATATCCAGAAATCCATTAAAGTCGGGTAGTCGATCTGTGGACTTATATCGGTACTTAAAATAACTATATAATTTTAGTGCTTAGATAAATAATAATACAACATTTGGGCTTGGTTCAGCAACTCTTTTTTCTTGTATGGTTCTCAAAACGTATGATATCAACGGTATATGACTTTCTTCGATCCAAGAGCTAAATTTGAGGCCACTATTTACAAGTTAATATATTTTTATCAATTTCATTTCAGTATTTTTTTACAATGGAGTCACCGAAACCTCTCGTGGCCGAGATACCCCAATCACTCTACCAGCTAATAATACTAGTAACAGTTATCTACAAATTAGATAGAATATTATTTATAAATGACAGGATATGTTCGTATGAAATAAATATTTGTGCCAGATTTTAAAATATTGTAACTAAACTCAACTTTTAGGTTAAAATTGAAATTTCATCGAGAGCCACAAAAATGGCCAAATAAGGGATGATGTTTTAATATTAAGTAATCGAAAAATAAATAAGATAAATCAATAAAAGTATAATTTTTATAAAGTAGAAAAACAAAGCTTCACAGAAAAGAAATCAAAGCTGATAAATCTAACATATTCATTGAATTATTGGACTTTTAAATAAATATATGAAACATTTGGCCATTTTTGTGAGTCATTGTATATGCATTCTATATTAATTTGAATATTCTGTCAGTCCTGGCAATGATACAAGGATTTGAAGGTAAAGGGTGCTATAAAAAGTTGGATTATTGCTATAAACTTTGGAGAAAAAGGTCTGGATTGTTCTAGAATATCATAAAGATATGAATAATCACGAATAATATGAAACAATGATTTCAAAAAATGGGACAAAATTTTTGAAACATAATTCTATTCTAATTAGTCGAGAAATTTTAGTTTCTTGAGTGAATAAAATAGTGAGAATGAAAATAAAGTTATGTATTTATCAACTTTACTATCCATAAAATATCTGTTAGTTATATTTCTTGCTATTTTAGTTGCTTCCTCAACCTATTTTTACTATGATGCATTAATATTCTAGAATTATAACCGAGGCTTCAAAAATTTTGTGCCATTTTATCAACCAAATACATTATAATTCCTTCAAAAATTTTCTTCCATATGGCAAAAAATTTTCGAAAGATGTTTCTATTCTTTTTGAAAAATAAAAACAAATAAATTTAAAAGTTAGGACAAAATTTTCTTACATAAATCTATTATAATTGATCGAGGAATTTTAGTTTCTTGAATGAATAAAATAGTAAATAAATTTACTATCCATAAAATATCTGTTAGCTATATTTCTTGCCATTTTAGTTGCTTCCTCAACCTATTTTCACTATGATCACTAATATTCTAGAATTATAACCGAGGCTTCAAAAATTTTGTCCCATATGGGACAAAATTTTTGAAACATAATTCTATTCTAATTAGTCGAGGAATTTTAGTTTCTTGAATGCATAAAACAGTAAGAATGAAAATAAATTTAAGTATTTACTATCCGTAAAATAACTCTTAGCTATATTTCTTACCATTTTAATTGCTTCCTCAACCTATTTTCACTATGATCACTAATATGAAAGAATTATAACCGAGGCTTCAAAAATTTTGTCCCAAATGGAAATTACTCTGAGGTTTTCTCTCTGATAAAATACTTCTGAATAAATTTGTAAATAAAAACGGATTGTGAGTTCTCTCTGAATATATGTTATTATTTTTGTGCTCTACCTTTTCAATTTAATTTATTCAGATCAATTTATTTTTCTCTCTCATGAAGCATCACCACTATTTAGAGGTGTTCACGGCTGCGGCTAGCCGCAGTTAAATCGCTAAAAAGCTAGCCGTGACTAAATACGTGTTTAGTCATAGTGAGCTGGCTGGAATTTTAAATAGCCACGGCTAGCCGTGGCTACTTGGCTGAATTTCGCGACTAGTCGCGAATTAGCCGGCTGATTTACAAGAATGAAAACCAAATCAAACAATTTATTTACATTTTAATATATAATTATGTAATGATAGCATTAAAAATTAGTTAGTTTAAATTATAATGAAGGTTTGTATAAATTTTTTAGTGCTCAATTATCCCAGTTATGATAAGGAAGCGAAGTCGTTTAGAAAAGCAATCAAATATCCAAACAAATAGTTATAATTTTAAAGTTCAAAAGTTTTGAGCAGAATCGACACTATTAGTTATAACGAGAAACTATTTAACACAGCTCTCTTTCTTGTTTGATGATGATATATCAATCCTAATTCTAAAATAATCTGACAAAATATCTCAAAACTATATATCATAAAAGTCGAAGCTTTAAAAACAAATGAAAGCTAAATTGAGCTGAATAAAAAATCTTTTTAGTAACCATCTTGTTTAACAAATGCTTTGGAAAATAAAACCAATTTAGCTCAAAATCAATCCAAATATTTTTTGTAGGCTTGGATCATTAAATTGAAAAACAAAGAGCGCCAAAGTTGACTAAATTTATATTCTGTCCCTCCCTTTTAAGTGATTGCTAATTACTTTCAAATCATTTAGTAGCTGTATTTACAATCTTTTGTTATTTTAAAGACTTTTAATCATATAACCAAACAAGATACTATAAAATTTCGTTTGAAGCTTATCTTCTCCGTATTCTCTCTTTGGTGGATGCGAAAAAATAGGAAACTAAATTGTTGATGGTATTTTATATATGAATTTATAATCATAAAATTAATTGTATAAAATATTTCTTTAATATATGGATCATAAGATTGATTCATTGTTCAATTTTTGAGATAAAGGATTCCAAGGTCTCAATTTTATAAGAATTTCAAGATTTTTTGGTTCCATTTTATTTCTTTTCGCAGCCGCTGTTTGCCCGCTTCAGAAAAAGCAAATTCAGAAGGTACTGAAGAAGCCATAACCATTAATGTATCCTTTGCCAATTTGGATAAATAAGGAAACTTTGCTATCCCTACTTTCTTCCACAAATGTATTATATCTATTCCTTCTTCTTCCTCTTTAGCTGTCCACATCATGAATTCCTAGATTTCATCCTCTTTTGGTTGAATAGTGTTCATATTTTTAAACCCGAATAATGTTTTTTTCCTAGGAGACTCTGTTAATTTTGGAAGATGTATCCATAATGTCTTTCCAATAAATTGTGAACTTTGAATAAGACAGATAGACTAGTTCTTTCGCTTGACACTCTAGGATCCAAAAATAATGCGATTTATCCGAGATCACTATTGAGAAACACTTCATACTTGTTCAACTTTTCTGTCATCTTAAATGCTGTTTCTTTCAGTGGTAAAGTTCTTGATTGCAATTATTAATTGTATTCTCACAATGCAAAATAAGATTTTCGTAGATTAGTGGTTGAACCGAAATAGTTGAGTATGCTTTTGCACTAGCAATTGTTGTATAATATTTGCCTAATTTAAAGAAATTCTTAAATTTTTCCATCAACTCCCGTTCTTTATCTGTTAAAGCATCATCTGAAAGTCTAGATTTAGATAGATCACTATCAATTAATTTAGCAAAGACAGTTTTCTTCTTATAAGATTTATCAATCATAACAAATGCTGAATTCCGGCGTGTTTCCACGTCTAAACAAGGAGGATCAATTGCTTTTTCAAATTTTAGAATTTGTTGGAGTCTTTTGAATTCTTCTTTCATTTCAGCACTATGCCTAATCTTCTTTAATAATGTTCTTATCTTAACAAGATATGGTTTCAATAACTTTAAAGCATCTTGAACAGCTCTGTTAATAATATGGCAAACACATCTAACGTGCCAAGATGAATCTAATACAATATTTGATTCGACTTTTATCTGTTGTTTTAACAATTCTAAAGCAGGAAGTACTATCAGTTGTTATTGCTCGGACTTTCTTCATTAAATCATATCTTCTAAGTACAGATAAATTAATTCAAATGTGCTGGTGGTATTATGTGGAGCTGGGAAATGCACAAAATCCAAAATATTGTTTTGCATAGTCCGATTATCATCAATCCAATGTATCGTTATAACCGTATATCCATCAATTGATCTTGAACTCCATCCATCCAAAGTTAAACTAACATAACCTGAAATATTGAATAATATGCTTTTAAACCAGGATTCTCTCTTATCAAAGCTATCATTTATACGTCTTAATAGTGTAGACTTGGATGGACAATCATAATCAGGAACTAAAACAGACAGTAACTTGCGGAATGCATTTTTTTCCACTAAACTAAATGGCTCTTTGTTTTCTACTATAAAATCCACAAGAGCTTGAAGGATTTTAGATTGCTGAATTGGACTAATATGGATTTTCTTAATATTTAAATTAGAATCCAAGACCGTTTGATTAGATTGTTCACTGATTCTTTTGGTAATCCCATGTTTCTTTTTCAAATGAATCGATAACTTAGTAATACTAGTACTCTTAGGATAAGAAAATAGAGGTCTGCTACTCTTACAAGGATCCAACATGCAAAATTTAGCGCCATTACCATCTTCCTTAAAATATTTCCAGACCCAAGATATATGTACACGAGTAGACTTTACTATCTGTCTACCAGTAGGAGATAGAGATAAAGTGGACTGAGCAAGTACTTGGGGACTTTTTTCTGAAAATCAGTTATTTCGCACGATATATTAGCTAAAGCTTCTTCACTTAAAACATTTGACATCATATAAAGTTAAAAGAAATAATTGCTTTGGGCAAACGGATAAGTTTTTTTAATATAATTAAAGAGGTTGTTTATATTTATATTGTAACCCCTATAGAAAAAATTTAATATTCTTAAACAAATTAAAAATAAACAAAACAATAAGTGGCTAAAAAGGCAGTAGTAATAACTATGTATAGATAAAAAAGTTTGCTAAGGACTTTTAGTTATGTCATAAAAAAATCTTCGCATCCACCAAAGAGAGAATACGGAGAAGATAAGCTTCAAACGAAATTTTATAGTATCTTGTTTGGTTATATGATTAAAAGTCTTTAAAATAACAAAATTTTGTAAATACAGCTACTAAATGACTTGAAAGTAATTAGCAATCACTCAAAAGGGAGGGACAGAATATAAATTTAGTCAACTTTGGCGCTCTTTGTTCTTCAATTTAATGATTCAAGCCTATAAAAAATATTCATTACGCCGTTTTACGCAAAAAGGTAAGCGACTTTTAATTAATAATAAATATGCAAATTAATATCTAGTGCCAAAATTTATATATAATATTTTCTATAAAGTAAGCTTTTTTTTAAAACATACTTTTTAAATTACTATAATGTATAACTTACAAAGATTAAAAAATTCAATAACCGATAAAGAACAACGTGTATTTATCAAATTTAGAGTAATTCTAGGCCACAGTTCGGGAATAATACACAAATAATTGGTTAAAACGATAGGATAAAAGGCCTATAAATATAATACAGTAAAAATATGGTTTCTAAGCTTAAGAGAGGCTACAATGTGGTCGAAGATAGCCGAGGAGGCGATACAAGTGATGTCTCGAAAAAAGAAAATGTAATAGATAAAATTAAAGAATTGTTGACCCAAACTAGAACATGGTTTGCCTCGAACTTACTATGCGATAAATTGTAGTAAAACAACAGTATTTCGATATTTAACAGAAGATTTACAAATGAAAAAATTATTAACTAAATGAGTACCTCATTTTCTCACGGATGAACAAAGAGAACATAGAGTGTTAGCATATAAAAACAACATGCAACTCTTATCGAGACAAAATAACTTAATTTATCGAACTTTGGCAATAGATGAAACTTGGATGTCTTTATACATGCAACCCCAACTTGACCAGATTCGATCTTGGAGAAATAAGAATAAAGACCCACCTGAATTTATACTTCAATCTAAATATCAAAAAAAGAGAATACTAATACTAGCAATGGACTTTCAAGGTGTTGCTTATTGGAAGCTCTATACTCCTAAAGAGACAGTAACTTCAGATGTCTATAAAAACTTCCTAATCGAATTATTAGACAAATGGTTACCTGATAGAAATTAAAGGTGCCTATAATATTACATGATAATGCTAAGCCGCATAAATCAAATCTTATATGCAGTATTTTATTGATGAAAATATCCGTGTTTGTTATCATCCTCCCTATAGCACTGCTATTACCCCACCTGATTTTAATTGTTTTGGGCAATTAAAGAGGAAGTTAAAGGTAAATAGTTATGATGATTGGCATGAACTAGAAATTCAGCTAGAAAGTGCAATTCAGGAGCTTAATGCTAAAGGTTTTATGAATGGTATCCAGAAGTTACCAGAAAGATGGTGAAGTGTAATAGATGCAGAAGGTTCGTGTCTATAAACATACTAATTTTTAACTTTAATCTTTTATAATGAATTTTTTATTTAATTTTTTTCGAGTGTCTCTTTGCTCGGAACGCCTTAATAAATAACTTTTCAAAATGGAAAATAAAAATAAAACTATTGAATATCAAAATTGAATAAGAATAAAATGTTTATTAGAAGCTTGAATGTCCCCTACAGAAATATTACGGCATTTAAAATGCTCTCAACAAACTGTTTACAATATGAAGAAAAAAGGCAAAACGATAAGGAAAAAAGGGTCTTGTGGAATAGAAAGCTTTGCACAAACACTAAAAAATTAATAAAGCGTAATATGAAAGAAAAACATGGAGTTTCTAATAGAAAATGCGCTGCCAAGTTGAATTCTAGTTTAAGTTATCAAAAATGTAAAACTATAAGTAAAAGAACAGTGCAAAGATATAGAAAATCAACAAATTAGGGGAAATATGCTTATTCAAGGTAAAATAAACCCCTTTTAAGCCAAAAAATATCGATGATAGAATTAAGTTTGGTCAAATTGTTAAAAATACAGGGGTTTTAACTAAAGGCCCAAGAGCAATAGAATTAGTTGATAATATCTTATTTACTGATGAATCTCATATTCAACTTTATACCCAATTAAACAAATGGAATAATCCATATTATACAAGCTAAAAAAGCCAGGTTCCAATAACACCTTGCCCAAAAAAATCACTTTCTATTATGATGGTTGGGGGTATGCAAATTGTTTGACATATTGTTGAAAAAGATCAAAAAGTAACAGGAAAATATTAGCAGGACAAAATCATTCCATTATATATAGAAGCTTTAAAGAACCCAAAAGTAATTTATAATAAAAGAAAAGTGACTTTTGATTAAGATAGAAAAAGACAATATGCTACTTTTATAATCAAATTTTCAAACTTTATGGGGCAAAGGAAAATTGTCAGGCAATAGCCCAGATTTGAAACCAATAGAACATTTATAAAGTATTCTTAAAGATTCCATCCATAAAAACCCTTGTCCAAGAAATAGGGAAGAATTAATCAAAAGAGTTGAAAAGTCTTGTAGCGGGATTGATAAGAACATAATTAAAAATATCTGTCGCTCTTTTCAAAAAAGAATCCAAGAAATTCTAAATGCTAGTGGTGGAAGCACTGATTACTAGTATTTAAATGTTACAAATTAATTTTTGTTATATTTTTATCTATAGAAGTTATTGAGTTATTTCTATTTTATTAGAAAAATGTCCGAATTTACTTGCGCCACCCTGTAGTGAAGTCACAGGATCTAAAAGAAAGACCATGACCGATGAAGGAAGCAAAGTCATTGAGTTTAGAATGACAATCGAATCCTTAGCCAGTCATAAACAAGAAACTGGATTGAAGTTCTTTATTTGGCGCTGGTTGTTGGTGTTTACATTCTTAGACATGGTAGCTTCTAATGTGATCTATGGGGCACCCAAATTTGACCAAAGTCTCAGAGAAACATGTCCTTATAAAGAATACGCCAAACTTGATTGGATAATGGAGAATCACAAATGTCCTTATACTTGTTGGCACTATTTTTCAAGTAATGCCTGGACTTATGAAATCAAACTGCAAAGAATTCCAAACTCATGCTTGGACACTGAAGGAAAGTTTATTGGCTGTAAGACTAAACTGACGGTCGAGAATGAGAGCAATGCATGGTGTCATACAACTTTTACTTTTATACCCTGAGAAGACAATAATAATTTTGGTAGACTCTCTGCTAAAGAAAATCATGGTGCAATTTTATGTAGACAAATCATTTAATAATGACATTTACATAGACAATGTGATAGACAGCGCAAATACGATTCTTGTTATAGCTGGCGTCTGGATCGAAAGTCAAGGGATTAGTAGAACCGAATTATCATTAGGATATGCCTTGAGCATGTGTTGCAAAATATGCCAGTAATAAGAAATCCATGCGTTATTAGTCATTATTTCACCTACGGTTTGATCGGCGTCTATATGGACATGCTTATAAGAATGATGGACGTAAAAAATCATGTATCAAATTCTGTTAATAGTCAAAGAGGCAATTATAGAACTCATGGGATGGTTTTGGTTCACTAATTGCTCCATAACTTGTATGTTCATCATGAAGAATTTAGTTAGGATTTACAAGGCTACAATAATATTATGCTCTCTGGCGAATTATTTTATCAAAATTCGGTTAGTGAAAAGACTATTCAAAGGATTAAAGATGTTTTTGAAATGAAAGAATTTGTTGCTAAAAAGTGCTTAAGTCCCTATTGGAAAGTCTTTGATTTTTAATTAAAGATTTACCAAAAAATGGGTTGATTTAGGATCTTTATTTTCGTTCAAAGTAGTCCCTTTTTGATTCAATCAAATTTTTAATGAATCTAGATTATTCTCACTCTTGTTCAACCAATTATTTAATAAATGGACTTAAAGTGCCATATTCTTAATAATCCATATCGTATTTACCTTTAAAGCTTACCGTGGAGTCCTTGAGATCCTAATGAGAATTGTATTATCATTTATTCACTACGACAAACTAATAGATGTAGAATTTTTAGTATATTAAATACAATGAAATCATCTTTCTATTAACAAAATAACTTATTGATTTGGCTGTATGCTATGATTTGGTCTCATGAATTCCACGATATTTTTTATGTTGGTGCCGTGGCCTGGAATTCAAAGCAGGAAAAAATTTCATCGAATATTTGAACGATATAAAAACGGTTTATTAACGAAGAAAGTGGTTTTAATTTTATAAAGAAAAAAACGAGAATATTTTAACCAAAGCTAATAAGAAAAATTGAATTAATGGGATGAAAAAAGCGCTTCTAATGTTTTATTTACATAAATTTTAAAACCGAATCCAAATCATTAGGAAAATCGACACTAGAACTTTATTCACCATTGGCCTTAATCACTTTATGTTCTTTAGGCTTATCTTTTTTATTGGTACCAGAAGCACCGAAGAAACCATCATCCAAAGAGATGCCTTTTTCCGGGAATCTTTAAACACCGCCTTTCAATAAATCCATCCCATATCATAAAAATGCGCTACTGTATGATGAAAGGTTGAATATCACTCACTTGGCTGTCTGATTCTCATGTCTCGTCTTGAAATGACTTTACTGTATGTAGATAAAGATATTAAAGGATCTAATCTCATAGTAAAATCTGTGAATGACGGACTTCTTTTTTCTTTTTCTTGAGTGCAGTTTAAAATTTTCAAAGTCGATTTTATAATTAATTGAAAGAGAACTGATATAAATATGGCTCTTTAAGTCCTTTTATTAAATAATTTAGATTCATTAAAAATTTGGTTGAATTAAGAAGAGAACCAAAAAGAGAATAAAGCGCCATTTGTAGATTCTATAAAAATGTTTTTATGAAGAAAATGTTTCCAATTGTCAATAGTCGATTATTAAAAATTAATAATCGTTTTTGAAAAATTGTCCACATAAAATATAAAGTTTAAATATACAAAAACTTCAGAATTTATTTAATAAATTAGAAAACCAATTGTGGATTTTTGGCTATTCGATCTCACTTAGAAGGAAACTTTAGAAAACGCTTTAAAATCTTTTTTGTATTACATCTCTTCTAGTCTTAACATCTTTACTAAACTTAACAATCTCTTTAGCTTTAAGATCCGATTTCGAAATGAAAGCCATCGTATCTCTTTTTCGACTCCTTGCCGGTAAACAACAAAACTGGGTTATGGTAAGAAGTTGACTAGCTCCTTAAACACTCCTCCAGCATTTCCTTAGACCCATCGAGGATAATCGTCGATGAATGGCCGATCGTGTGATGATAGGCCGAGTTCCTACCACTTGGCTGCCTTTTGGTCATGTCACGCTTGTGAAGCGATAAAAACTTGAGATGGCAGTTAAGAATATGAATAAATTCATTTGTATCTTTTTTGATTTTATATTCTCAATTATGTTATTCTAAATAAGTTCATGCATTTCTATTTTCATTTGAAAATAGCATTATTTGATCTCTTTTTATTAGTCATGAAATGTTCTTCAATTTCTCTATTAGCATTTCATGGATAACTTTAATAATGCTAATAGAATCAACTATAATGGTTAGTTTTTTACTAAAATCTGTGTGGAATAATGTATTGTAAATAAACCATTATTGTTATGTACTTCAGTTTTAATTTGATTGAATGAGGTACAATATATAGGTTGAGCATTAGATTTACAATAAGTTTTAAATAAGATTCTCAAGAAATAGAACTTAGTTTGGAAAAGAGATTTGTGTTTCCTTTGGTAATCGTTTAAATCAACCTCCTTTATTTTTAAAATCGGCTATTCTTTCGAGTATCCATAAATATGGCGTATTCTTTGTGGCTTAAGGTTGACGAGACATTGTGATCCACCCTTCAAAACTTAATATAGAGTATTCCAAACATCAGGAATACAGGTAATAATGTTAATATATACAAATAACATGGTCGCTTGTTCTATTTTCTTTGTATATGGCACTTTATTCCCTTTTTTGCTTAATTCAACCAAATTTTTAATCAACCAATTATTGGTGACTTAAAGTACCATATTCTTTATTTGGGACGTGGCCCTAGTTGCAATATGTAGCGCAATATTGTGCCACAAATTGGTCTAAAATATTGCGTCACAAATTGGTCCAAAATATTGCAACCAACAAATACCATAAATTGTAATATAACATAAAAAGAATGTTCCAATTTGTTCCGAAACTCTTTGCTTTGGGATGCCGCCTTTTGTTTGATACAGGTCTTTCCTCCCTCAGTATAAGAAGCTCAAACTTATAATTTCTGAGTAACTTATGGACCTCTTTTAGAGGTACTTAACCCTTTGTCGGTTAGAATAATTTTTTGCAATTATGGAACAACAATTCTGAAATATTAGACTTTTAAAAAGTGCATTCGGAAAAGTTTTATCTGCATTTTTGAATTTTGAATTTTGTGTTTATGGAATTTTAAGAACTCGAATTTATAATTATAATCGAGTTATAAAGTTTATATTTAAGTAGACATAAATACATTTTAATATCGATAAATTTAGAACCATAAGTGCAACAGAATTCCCTCATTATGGATTCAATGGGCTTACTTAAACCCAATACATACCACAGTATATTCTATATTAATACATTTACTTGAATGCTTCACCAATAATTTGTGAGCCTAAAAGTGGTTTTCCATCAAATGTTTGTGTTATTATGTTTCCTAATAAATTTTCAAATTAATAAATCATTTATTTAAATGGTAATCTCGAAAACATCCGAACATACAAAGAGGTTTCTGGCATTTTGAGCATTCACAATTTGTGGCCTTTCTTAATGAGTTTTGTTTACAATAATAGCAATCTTTTCTAATCTCTATTGGCTTTGGGAAGTGATCATTTAAAGTGTTTTGGAACCCATTTGGATCCAAAGACCCACTTTCAGATTGGTTACAAGAATTGAATCGAGCATTCTTTTTATTTGAGTATATTTTCGCAATTTCATTTATTATTGTTAGTAAATAATCCAAATATTTGACATGTTGATTAAGAAATTGCTTTTGGAGACAAAATGAATTATATATAGCAATGTTCAATAAATGAAATGCGATTTTTGTTTTCCATTTTTGCGACTTCTTATCTATGCAATAATATGATATCATTTGATCCATATGGTCTACACCTCCCATGTAAGAGTTATAATCTTGGCATATATTTGTTGTCTTAATAGGTTTTTATTTGACATTACATTGATTTTTTGAGCTATAAAATCCTAGCTATTATGTATATTAAACATAAAAATCACAGCTGCATTGTCGTAAAATCCACTTTTTTCTAGATCTTTGATTAGATTGAAGGATCTATAAAAATTATCGAAGTATAAATGATAATTTAAATTTTCATAATCAAATACCAAGCTCTTAACTCTGTCAATTATAGGTACTTTTTCGCCATGATATAATTGCAATTTAGCACATAGCCAGATATATATTCACAATAACAATACAACTTTAGACCTCTTTTAGCCGCTTTAAGAGGAAAGTAACATTTTCTACCACCTTTACCTGTCCATTTTTCTAAACTCTCATCAACACAAATCTCCTTTCTAGGAGAATAAACACCAGAAAACAGTCCGTTAAAGTAGTTAATTAAATAGTCTAGAGGGCTCAAACTTTTGATTTTTTCATGTTCAATATACTTCTCTCCATCAAAAACGTGTAAGTATTTTAAATTTTCTTTTAATCGAGAATACTTTAATAGAGTTGAAGGGAAATTCTGGAAAAGGATATTGTCTTTTTTCGTAAAATAATGTTCATAACTAGGTACTTTTGAAATTCCCATGTACATAATAATACAAATGAGCATTTCTATTTCCTCTATGGCTATTTTATCCCATTCTTCAAATTTATCTTCATCCATATTTTTCTCGGCATATTTATTAGATTCTTGGGTGATGTATTTTATAATAAAATCAGTGATAAAAAATTTATAAAATTCATGAGATGACTTAGGAATAGTTACTTTTATTCTCGATTGTCCAAGCCAATCATTACAACTTATTTCTTCCAATCCGTCTTTCCATTAATCCTCTTCTGATTTTTTTGACTTATTAGATTTTTTATTCGATTTCTGTTTTTTCTTTCGCAGTTTATTTGTTTCTAAAGTATATATGTATCTTTCTTCAAGTCCTATAGGATTGATTGCTGTAGTGTCCATTCTTAATTTAAATCTTGTGTAAACAAGAATTGATTTATAAGATTAGATAAGCCAATAATAAGGCTTGTTCATCCCATTTTTATATTTTTCAGTCAAGAAATTAGTTTCTTCGACCATTTCACAAACAGATATTATTTTATTTGTTTCATCTTACATTTATGTTTATTCTGGTTTCGGAATATAAACAAGCAAAAAAACACTTAGGGTACATTTTTCAAATTATAGAGGCTATAAAGGTTTTAGTTTTATTATAAAGTTAATCTATTCGAATTTTCGCACTCATAGAAGCAAATAAAATTTCGTATGTTTCATACTTTGCAAGCTCATAACAGACTACATATCAACTCTATGGATTTTTAATTTGTTGTATAAGGTAGATGCCAACTTCATTTTTCAGTTCTCAACTTTTCATTTTTCTAACTTTCTTTGTTTTCGCTATATTCGCAAAACACATATATGTGTTTTGATTAGAATTTTTGAAAACACGTATTTGTGTTTTCAAAAAATTTACTAAGGGACAAAAAACACAAATGTGTGTAATAAACCGGCAATGGGTTAATATGGCAGTTTATTTTCGTTCAGAGTAATCCCATTTTGATTCTCTTCTTAATTCAACCAAATTTATAATGAATTTAGATTATTCTCACTCTTAGTCAACCGATTAATTAATAAATGGACTACTCTGAACGAAAATAAACTCCCATATGGCACTTTATTTTCGTTCAGAGTAGTCCATTTATTAATTAATCGGTTGACTAAGAGTGAGAATAATCTAAATTCATTATAAATTTGGTTGAATTAAGCAAAAAGGGAATAAAGTGCCATATTTCCAAATCTGTTCTAGGTTGAGATCTTGGTGGTATATAATTTGGAACCTGCGGTAAGGAGGGCGGACCTTCTCTTATAAGAGGGCCGAGTAACCAGTGAAAGTGTGTTTATCGCAAACAGAGCACACAGGACTTTTCAATAGATAAGTTTGGAATTAAAAATTAGTATAAGAAAACCTTTTTGCTTTTTAAGCAAAAAGGTAGTTCAAAAGAAGCATTTATTGGCTAGCCATAAATCTATCGGAAAAGCGCCATTGGACGCACCACTGTTTGATTGGTAGCCACTTGATTGATAACTAAAGAACTCAAATCTTTTGGATAAACTCCATTGGAGGATAATCATAAGCAGAGTCTCTATTTTCTCTTTAGAACTCTTCTCAGACGAATAACTCGTTTTCTTATCCAAAATAGTTAGACTCGACACTAATGCCTTTTTTAGTCGTTTCTCTACTGGTTTTGCCGGTGAATGTGGTACGGGCAAAAGTTGGATCAATAGGCTCTCAAAAGGGGATACTTTTCAAAGAGATTTCCATCTTGGGCATCATTGACGACATGGCCAATGGTAGAAGGTGTTTTCCCGTTGGTCATGTCTCGCTTATGGAGCTGATGAGCTTGGGTAGGGCTAAGATGGTTAGTTGCATTTTAGATTTGTAGTTTTTTTATAGATCCCATTGCTGCTTATTTGGACTTTATTAGAGTAGTCCCCAATAATTGGTTGATTAAAAATTTGGTTGAATAAAAAACGGAATAAAGTGCCATTTGATTTGCATTACTTTTATGTGGTTTTATTGCTCTAGGGCTAAATGCTTAATTTAGTTTGCATAATTTGACTGAAAATGGATTTTTTGAAAAATATGCATTGGCCTCTTCAAACCATCCTTGTTCTAAATTAATAAAGAGTTAATACAAAATTAGATTAAATGAAGATAATTCGAAGGCACAATACCGACTTCGCCATTGACCTTTCTAGCCTGCCACCATTTCCCTTTACATTCGGCAATCTCCAACACTTCGTCTCTCTGGAAGCCCAGCTCGTTGGGGTCGTCCAAGTTCGGATTATAGTTGTATAAAGCTTTGGCCCGATATTTGTAATTCGGCTGCTTGATGATGGAAGATTCATTGAGGGTGAAATTGGAACATGGCTTCTCGCCATCTCTTGGGTAGCCAGTCTCGATACCGAGTTCGATCAACCAATAGAGCAGCGAGAGGCTGATAAAGAAGCTTCCTGCCACGAACAGGCTTGCCCCGGTGTTGGCTTCGAATAAATTAAATTTCTCTTGTACACTTAAGATTGCAAGGACCAAATTCAAGCTTAAGAACTGGACTATGATGATCCTATAAATGTCCTGCTGCTCTCTTTCTAGAATCCAGATGATAACGGAAGCGTTGAACAAGACGAAGATGGTGAATGTCCAGCTTAAGATGGTCGAGGTTGTACAATTGCCGATGATATTTAATGTCGTGCCCAAGAGGATAAAAAAGAAACTTAATAGTGTAAGCTTCTGCGCTCGGATGTTGGTTAGTAATTTCATTTATCTTTTTTCGACTTTGGCTCCTTAAATTTAAGGAGTTTTGCCGATCGTTGAATTCAGATTTAATCTCCTTATTTGCGATAAAATTCTTAAACCCATAATAAAATCATTATTATTGCCTCAGTGGAGAATAGCCCCATCAATGAACTACAAATTCCATGTTCCAATTAATTTCTAAATATCTACTTTATTATATATTCTTTTCTATTAATTGTTCTGATTTAAACTTAACCTTAAAAAGAACCAGCATAAATATACTAGTCTACGCTACGAATTTTGCAACAAACATTTTAATAAATAGCTTTTTAAATAATAAATCAAAATAA
>NIPM01001025.1:0-31993 GCA_002738285.1 Holacanthella duospinosa | reverse complement strand
TCATTATGTTATATTCTTTAATAGCGTTTGCTTCTTTATTCAAATCTGAATTAATCATTTTAAGTCCATTAGACAATGAATTCTATCAAGCAGGTGGAAGTGTGCCTATAGTTTGGGATTTTACAAGAGGAGATGCTAATGATAAATACGAAATCAAACTTCAGAATGGAGAGGATGTGGTGTCGACATCAGATTCAACCGTTAGAACTNTTAATGATAAATACGAAATCAAACTTCAGAATGGAGAGGATGTGGTGTCGACATCAGATTCAACCGTTAGAACTTATGCTTCTAATTTCGATTTTCCGTTAAGCTCAGATCTAGAGTCTGGATCTTATTATTTAGTTTTTGTAGATTCCCATTCGGGTGTTAGTAAAGCAAGAACCCCGGAGTTCTATGTTAGTAACTAAAGCAAAGTTTAAAATAAAGATCGATCATATCTTGTATATCAATTTGGAAGTTTTTCGATCAGACAAATTCCAATCTCCTAAGGCTAGATACAAGAGTCAAGTAAAATTAACGATTCTGTCAAGTTGAATATTTTAAAGCAATAGATTGTTTGATATATCAGGAGTATATGTTCTTGGCAATACAGTCATGTACAATAGCACTATTAAATAAGAATGAATACAAGGAATGAAGTATATCAACATTTCGGTTAATCCTCGACATANGTACAATAGCACTATTAAATAAGAATGAATACAAGGAATGAAGTATATCAACATTTCGGTTAATCCTCGACATAAATTTCGCAAATCTAGTCTAAAATAATTTATTTTTTTAGAACATATTTTTTCTCAAATCATCCCAAAGTGGAAACTTATAAGAATCTAAAAATAAGCAAAGATTTATCAATACCAAGTTCTAAAGAATGTTTATCTAAGTTCTGACACAACATNAAGAATCTAAAAATAAGCAAAGATTTATCAATACCAAGTTCTAAAGAATGTTTATCTAAGTTCTGACACAACATACTAGAATTAGTCTCTCTCAATTGTTCCTAAAACATTAATAAAGACTAAAAGTACTCCAACAACCTCAAATAATTGAACCAATTGTTGAGCTTTTTTATCCATTGTATTCAAAGAAACAACGAGATGATTGGATGAATCTAAGCACAAAGATAAAGGAAAGTTAAGAAGCTCCACATTAGAGACAAAACTTATTTTTAAATCTACGATCTTAAAAATCATTAGGAAATTTAATCTAAAGATTGAAATCAATCAAATTACTTCTCCATTGATAATATAATCGTATTGTTATTCTCGTTGTATACCAAATTAGTTATAGTTATAGGTGAATCACTGGTGATTGCATCAGAAATTTCAATCTTTTGTAAACATTTGCCATTGATAAAATCCCAAAGAATTAAAGCTCCATCTCCATCTCCAGAAACCAAATACTCAACACCATTATAATTTATCAGGGCTAATGTAGAAATGAAAGAGGTATGTCCGAGACAATAATTCTCAATGTTGTATGCATTGGGATATCTACTTATTCTTATCTTTTCGTCTCGATCACTAGTGATTATATACTTTTCATCTTTAGTCAACGCCTAAAATTTTACTTTATTACTGCATACCATATCTGTTAGCAAAGAAACATGACCCAATATGTTATCTTCTTTTTCCAGATCTTGAACATTATATCTAAATGATTTGTATTAAAATAATACCTATAAACATCTCCAAACTTATCAGCAACCAAAATTTTTCCTTGTTTATCGAATAGTATTTTGATAGCCTTTTTATTTAGCTTTCTATCAAAAAAAAATCTAAAGTCTATAATTACATTGTATGTTTTAATTCCCACTTATATGTATCATATATTTTCAAATTCTTTTCTTCATCTGCTAATACGAAATATTCGATACTTATTTGAGCGATAATAATTTTCGTTTTATTGTCTTGTTCTTTATTAGAATCGAAGATCAAATCTGAAGTTCTACACAAAATGAATTAAATAAAGGTTACTTAGAATTATAAACTTGAACCACATTATTTATTATAACTATTGTCTTTGCTTGATTTGGACAACTTATTATTTGATGAATTGGAATCTTCATTTGTCTGCTGTGTGAACTTCAAAAATTGAAGTTTGTAGTTTTAAGAAAAATGTATTCACACACTATATATCTTGGAATTATTTAAAAGTGGATAAGATTTTATATTACTTTTAATTTATCATATACTAACACATTATTAGATGGAGAAAGCCTGCATCATTGACCCAAATCTATTACTAATATAAGTCTAACCATCTTTTATGGAATTGTTAACTTTGATCTTATGGAATAATACTATTTTTTAAATGAATAACATTTTTTATATAAAAATAACTTATGATGTACTTTCATCTTTGTTTTATTAGGGTGTCCAAGAAAATGTNAATAACATTTTTTATATAAAAATAACTTATGATGTACTTTCATCTTTGTTTTATTAGGGTGTCCAAGAAAATGTTGCGGTGAAATTTTTCTCCACACCTCATTTAAAGTGTAACAGATTGAAACCAAAATTGATTATATATAATAGGGATACAATTTATAAATAAATAATAAACNAATAACATTTTTTATATAAAAATAACTTATGATGTACTTTCATCTTTGTTTTATTAGGGTGTCCAAGAAAATGTCGCGGTGAAATTTTTCTCCACACCTCGAAATTTCACATTGTCTAACTTTGGTTTTAACTAATATATATTATCCCATACAATTTATAAATAAATAATAAACACAGTTTTATTTTTTTTTCAAAATGAATTTTAAAGAAGAATTGATTGAATCATTTAGTGCTCAAGATCAGCTTATAATTATTAAATATTTAACTCAACATGGTCAATGTCCTTGTCAAATCCAACGAGAATTAAAGAATACTTTAGGTAATAGTGCAATGTCTCTGAGAACAGTTGAGAGATGGCAATCAAGATTTAAGAAAGGAGAGATATCGATAGAAGAAGCTCTCGGAAGGCCATCTGAAAAAAGTGACAAAAAACTAGGACGTATTGAAGCTTTTAAAGGACTTTTATTAGAAAACAAAACAGTAAGTGTGAGTCTAATTAGCGAGAGTTTGGATATCACCAAATCATTAATGCATCTAATTTTAACTGATGATCTAAAGTTGAGTAAGCGACATGGTCGCTATATACCAATAGAATTAAACGCAGATCAGAAGGATCACAGGGTTCAGGCTTCTATATGGAAATTTATTTTCGTTCAGAGTAGTCCCTTTTTGATTCTCTTCTTAATTCAACCAAATTTTTAATGAATCTAGATTATTAATCAACCAATTATTTAATAAGTAAAATGGGGACTACTCTGAACGAAAAAAAACTCCCATATTTAACCTCTCCAATTATAGTAAGACTAAAGAAAAGCTGAAAAGAACTCTAGCTTTGATGAAACATGGGTTGATTTGTACATGGTGCCACGAAGGATCAACAGATGTCCTGGCTAGAACCTGGTGAGAAGGGACAAGTGGCAATGAAAAAACGTTATGGAGATAAAAGGATGTTGCTTTTAGCAATGGACTACAATGGTATCGCTTTTTTTCACCTGTGTAGCGAAAAAGAAGTAATCAATGCTGAGCGCTTAAAATCGATTTTAAGCGAAAAAATCACTATATGGTTAAGCACTAAAAGGTTTTCTAAGCCTATAATTTTGATGGATAATGCGAGACTACACAAGGCTAAGGTTGTACAGGACTTTTTAGTAGATAAGCAATGATACCAACCACCATACTCTCCCGATATTTCGTCATGTGATTATGATTGTTTTGGACCTCTTAAACGTGAGCTTTGTGGTATGCAGTTTGAAACTTGGTCGGTGTTCGAAACTTGGCTAGAATTGGCGATTTTAAAAGTAATGAATCGAGGGCTGTATCTTGGTGTTCAAAGACTGCCTGAGCGCTGGAAAAGTGTCATTGTCAATGAGGAAAGCTATACTTAATTAAACTGAAATTTTGTCAATTTCTAAAAAATATTTTTCGAGATATAACAAAAAGTTTTTACCGCCACATTTTCTTGGACACCCTAATAGAATCTATAAAGCTCATTCGAAGACCGATGCGTTGAAGAGTTCCATTACAATAAGAATCTTTTATTTAAAAATTTCTTTTTGTTATAAAATTATATTGTTTTACTTTGATTCATTTCGAAAATTTTGGACTCATGTTAAGATCAAATAAAATACGGGAGTTTCAAGGAATGGTCAATATAAGTGGTAAGATTTGCAATAAAATGATGATAAAAATAAATCTGATTGTTGAGAAACAAAATAGATTTAAAGTCGGTAAATGGCATAAAAATATTATAATAATTTAAACAAGACCACCGCAAAACCTTATTATTAATAAAAGCATTTCGATAATAGATCAGCTAGGAGTAAAGAATAGTCACTTGAAAATAAAGTTTTGAGATCTCAAATGCACTTAAAAAGTTCCTAATAGCTTCATCAAGAAATATTTTAATTTTATGGAGTAATATACCCAAATAAAACATCAGTCTCAGCTTTAGCGACGGCATTTATACACTGCCAGTCAAAAGTGATTCAGTGTTTGGGAAATTCGAACTTAAATAGTAATTCATGAATGAGTAAGACTTCAAGCAAGCTAATACTCATATGGAAGATAGATACAGCCTTTGTCTATAACTTATCCAAATATTATAGATAACTTTTAAATATTGATAGAGATATGATTACTCAAAGTTGAAAGTAGGTGATTCAGTGTTTTGTCGAATTTTTCAAATTTACAAAATTTTCATTCTAGAACATTGTAAAATACCGAAAAATTGTTCATTTTTATTTCAAATCCTTAGCAGAAGATATTAAGGCTTATTTGGTATGACAAGAAGAAAATTGAAACAAGAATTATCGAACTTGCTTTAAATGGAAAATCTTCAAGAAAAATAGCTGAAATTGTTGTAGTTTCACAAGCAACAGTGTCCAGAGTAATAAATAGAGTTGAGAAAAATACTTTAGAGCCTATAATAGGTCGTTCTCGGGTCTTATATAAGTATGATGAAAAATATATTGGAAGATTAGCAACAAATGGTAAATGCTCCACCTCTACAGAAATACAGCGAGAACTCAAGACATATGCAGGAATATCCTCCTCTTCGAGTACTATACTGTGCACATTAAAACGTAGCAACATCGTATCTAGATACAAAAAGAAATGCCCACAATTAAAAAAATCTCATCGTCGAGTAAGATCAGAATTTGAAAACACACACAGAAATTTTGAAAATAAGGACTGTGATATGGTTGTATGGTCAGATGAGACTAAAGTAAATCTAGAGGGATCTGATGGACGTTATAGAACTTTCAGAAAAATCTAGGAACCACTCAGAGATCACAATATTACTCAAACAAAAAAATTCGATGGTGGATCAATTATGGTTTGGGGATGTATGCTTTCATCAGGTGTTGGGTATCTTTGTAGAATTGATAGCAGTGTTAATGCTGAGATATATGAGAGTATTCTGGACGACGAGCTGATGTATACAATTGACTTGTATGGCTTGAACAAATCTAAAATTGTCTTTCAAAATGACAATGCGTCCTCTCATACCGCTTCAAGTATTAAAAAATGGTTCAAAAGAAACGAAATAAAGGTAATGAGATGGCCTGCACAATCTCCTGACCTTAACTCAATTGAGCATCTATGGGATCCTATGAAAAAAGAGCTAAAAATTCGACCACCATGTAAAGACAAAGATGAACTTTGTGAGAGAATTCAAGATATATGGAACAATATTTCAGCTGAAGTATGTTTTAAGCTTGTTAGTTCAATGCCTAGAAGATTCGAACAGATCAGAAAAACCAAGGGCGGGCACACAATCTATTGATTTTTCATTTTTTAAAAAATTCATCAAAACACTAAATCACCTACTTTCAACTTTGAGCAATCATAACTCTATCAATATTTAAAACATATCTATAATATTTGGATAAGTTATAGACAAAGGCTGTATCTATCTACCATATGAGTATTAGCTTGCTTGAAGTCTTACTCATTCATGAATTACTATTTAAGTTCGAATTTCCCAAACACTGAATCACTTTTAACGGGCAGTGTACTTCGATGCGTTTTCTAAAACGAGAAAAATGAAATTCAAATTCCCAAGCCAACATAGCGAAAACTTACAAAAAAGCACTACCAAAATTTACAAGAAACTTCTCAGCCAATACGAAAATCAAAATGAAGAAACGAGTGAAGATCCAGCTGATATTGATACTTTTATTACTTTGTTAGAGAAGATCAAAAATAGACTGGATTATATCAATAATAAAGCTGAACAAACGAAGGCCATTTATGAATTTGATTCTTTGTTATTAGTTAAAGCTAAGAAAGAAGAGACTTTGAAGCTTAAGGGGAAAAAGAGTAAACTTAAGAAAGCAGCCAAAGAAGAACGTAATTTCATGACTTTAATTTGAAAATAGTTCTAGAAGTCAAATCACCTAAAAATAAAAGATCATCTAGTCAGGAATCAAAGTACTATACATTTTTTACATCTTTTAGTAGCAATAGGAAGGACAAAAAAGTAAAGAAGAATAAAATTCAAAAAAGTATATTGAAATTCCTTATTTTTAGATGGAGACAACATAAATGAATCTAACAAATATGTATAAAATTATTTATAATATATAACATTCTACTTAGATATCTGATGGCAACTCTAATCATTCCAAAGAGCTTATTGAACCTCCATCAATCAAATTAGAAACAGCTGAACAAATTGAAATCAAGAAACGAGAAAGTTTTTCTGAACCTACGAACAAAATGACTTCAACTAGACCATTCAATTCGACTATTATAAATAGAAATGAACTGGTAGAGAATTTTGAAAAGATTAAGATAGGTGATTTACACTTCAATTCTTTAATCGTCGACTATATTTGGAGTCTTAATTTCGATTTTACTAGATATAAAACTCCATCAAGTTCAGTTGCATTAACTACATATTTTAATTTCATTGATTCTTTTTTCAAGTCTATCACTGAAGAAGATTTGCAAGTTTTAAAAATACAAGTAAGTCTCCATTAGATTTATTACAAATCCACATTCATTTATTGATTTTGTTTTTAGGAGGATTGTAGAGGATACTTTCTGGTTCCACAATTAGGGCAACATTATAGAGAAAGGGCATTGGAGACTCAAGTTGAGAAACCAAAGACCAGTTTTAAATTCGAAAGTAATGGTACCTATACCGATAGATTATTTTCTTGTTTAATCCGAGAAAAGCTAGTCAAATCGCCTAGCTTTGAACAAGAAGACGATGATTTAAACGGTTTGACATTTGTTGATTCTTTGAATACGGATGAGAGGATGTTTGTTGATTTGCCAGCTATGGACAACTTTGAAATTAGAATTATTGAAGAATTAAAACATCAAAATTTGATCGATGATACCGTAATTCCGGCTATAGCTTACTTTTCAAAGGTCGATACAAAACTTCTCGATGAGGTTACTTTGGAGTTGAAGAGATTGCAACAAGAATTAAAAGAACAGCTTGTTATTAATAGAAAAAGAAAGGCAACACTCTTGAAAGTGTGTGAAGAGCATATGGGTTTTCAAAGATATAATTTGATTATTGATGATTTGGACAAGCAAATCGAGTTGGCTTATCCTAAAAAAGTAAACACAACCGTTTTGAGTTTTTTTAGAAATTGAAACAAATCAAAAAGAAAAGAATAGGTAGTAGAAATATCGGTGGAGGTTCTTTGATGAAAATCGTTAACGATAGAAAGGAATTTATTGATACTTTGAAGCCCATTTTTTCTAATTCGGAGTTTGTTATTCCTAGCAAGTCTATTTATAATTAAATTCCTTTTGAGTTTTATAACTGATGTAAAAGATGATATTTGTTTACATGTATATCAATCAATTTTCATCGGCTTAATGATGTTATGCCCACTCAAAAAGCAATGATAGATAGTAATTTCTCGATATTAACCTAAGAAACCATAATTTTACTGATTTTTTGAAGTGGCTATTCTCGCATTTTATGTTGTTTGGCTTCCATTGATTTAGTATTTATTAGGATATCAATATGGATAGCTATTAATTTTAGCATTCATATAATGCATTTTCTGCATATAATAAATACCTATATTTTCCTATCTTTAGTTTTGTATGAATTCACGCTAAAGCGTGATTTCCCTAATTTAAATAAAACAAATAGAAAATATGAACATAGAAGAGAGCAGAAATATAATACTCGAACTAGATGAGAAATTAAGAACATCTACCAGAAACCAGAAGAAACAGCTATTATTTGACCAAATAAAACTGTTGAAAACCGAATTAAAGGCTAAAGATATTAATACCAAAAGCTTATTCAATACTTATATAGGTGTTATTATTACTCTAACTAATATTAAAGATACTTTTAATGCAACTTCATCTAGTGATAATGTGTGTTTTAAAGAAAAAGAATTGAGTAAAGATATAATCAAATTTAGCATTGAAACATTAAACCAATTATCAAATATTAAAGAGCAAGAAAAAGTATTGAAATCTATATTATATATTATAAAGAATAAAGCGAATAATTCTAATATAACGCTATTTCCTCAAACTATAATTAAGGATTTGGTTATTGGGAGATTTTTAGTCTCGTTAATAGTTTTGGCTAAGTTCTTTATATCTCTACCTAATCTAAGAATACAGTACTTTTGTTTCCAAATCATACATGTGGTGAACAGATATAATGATTATAACATTTGGTCACAACAAGATTTACTTCAATTATACATAACCAAGTTGGTAGAAAATTTGATAGAATATTATAAAGAAATCGGGGAGCAAAATAATATTAATTTAGTAGTTATTGAAGAACGAGAAAATATGATAAGAATTATTATTAAAGATTTAAATTATTACATCAATAATCAAAAGCAATTCTCACATAATCAACTTAAGCCTTTCACCTCTTTTGTTCAGAACAATTTTATTGATTTAATGGACCAAACCTGTTTTTTTATTAATCTATCAGTCGCTAATAAGGTTTTGATATTATTTGATTCAATAATGACGAAAGTAGCAGATTGTAAAATGGAAGAAAGAAGTTTAGAAATAGCCAAGAAAATAATTGAGAAACAAGAAGTTACAGAAGAATTAATGAAGTTTTATTGTTCGTCTTATAATTTAGCAGATCGATTTTATACCAATTTGTTTTTATTTTACCAACATCCTTCATCGGACGATCTCTCCAAAACATTATCTTTCATAATAAACAACTTAGAATATATCAACAACCATTTAATACCCTTTTCGAATCTAGAAATAGAAGGACAATTGATGCTTATTATCAAGATTATATTATCACAAGCGAAATTGATTAGACAATTCAAGAAAGTCTATAAGAATACACGATCATCTCCTGATAAGGAACAAGCGTTAATATTAGAGTTGATCAAGTTATTTAATCATATATTTAATCAAATAATCCAATATTCTAATTCAATTAAGTTAGACCATTCCATTCAATTATTAATCAAATCAATATTATATTCTTTCAGTGACATTAAAACATTTGATACATCGTTCGCAACTAATAATAGAGACGATCTATATCAGTTGTTTTTATTTATTAATATGATTATATCGAGTATCTCGATATCTCAATTAGAAGATAAGAAAATGTGTACGATTTGTTATCAATATCAAACCAGCACCAATATATTTATAGCTACAACTGAAGAAATAAATGCTATTTATTGTAATCATAATATGGAAAAGATAGTGACAAGTGTTAAAGATAAAAGTATTTATGTCCATCTGATGTTTTTTATTACTTTGAATCTGGAATTACATTCAATTTTGTTGGATACGGATATATTGTACTTATTAATCCGACCTACTAATTTTACTTTTATGAAAGATGATGTTAGGGTTTATTGGTTTCAATGTTTGATGAATTTATTCAAATTATCATATGTCCGAATACAATTAAAAGAACACCATTCTATTTTTACGAAATTGAAGGAATGGCTTCTCCAATCCGACGAGTTTGTAGTTTTAGAATTGATATTGGAGTTTTATTTCGATATCCCTGTATGGATTACATTTCTCTCTACCACCAAAGAAGACTCTATCTTGTTAGGTTGTATTCGATTCCTCAATCGATTATATTCGAAACTTGACACCCATGACAATTTAAAGTTGGAGGAATGTAGTGTTAATATTGTAAAGATTATTAGATGTTGTTTGAATTGTAATTTCGGGTTAGCGTTGGATATATTGATGTCTATCGATCGAAAATTCCTTAATCTGATCTTAAATTTCATAATGATAACTTCGAACATTACACATAACTTGCTTTGGGATTTCTTATCGGATATATTGGGATCAAAATTGATCATGAAGTATTATAATACAGTAGAATCTTTCTTGGATTTAATCGAACCTATCACTTCGTGCTATCCTCCTACTTTTGAATTACATTTTACAACTCGAAAAAGTATAATTGACAAGCTGGCACAACAATTTCAACAACATTCAATAATAGATGATCCAAATTGGATTAATTATAGATTTATTCTGTCCACCAATACGAAAGAAATAACAACAATAGATACTAAGAGTAAAACTAATCCAACAATTATTTTCGATTCATTAAGTCCTCATTATACTAAGCTCCTCATTTCTTTTCTGTTGTATAGAATAGCATCTCAAATAGATATTGATAAATTATTGAAACCAATTAAATTACCTAATCAATACGACAAGATTGAAAATGCTTCCTTGAATCGAATACTTATCAATCTTGATGATGGTAAACCTTTGTTTGTTAGTAAAACAGATTTGTTAAACCAATCACTATATTTTCAATTCTTGATGTTGGACTTTCAAGATTGTAATATCAGAGAAATTAAGTTTGACACACTCAATGATTATGAAACGAGGTTTTTGGCAGAACGAATCAGACGATTTTCAGATTCTGGAGTTTATATTCATCCCGATGAAAAATTGGATTTTATCTCCTTGTTGAATATTTATTTCATTTCTGATTATTATTTACTTCTAGATTTGAGAAGTCAATTAGTTTCTTGGTTTATTCGATACTTATCCAACCCCATTGGTAAACAAATCGAATTTCATTCCTTGTATAACTCCTTGTTGGGATTAGAAGAAACGAAATTCAACTCTGTATTCTTGGATTATATAATTTATCAAATCGGACTGAATGCACAATATCAAAACATGGATAAAGATATAAAGAGTAGATTATTGTCGATTATGTTTGATTAAATTTTAACTTAGAAAATATAAAGATCATTTATTATTAGAAATTAGTAACTGTCTTATTTTTGATCATAAATTTTTCCCCAATAACATTCTGCTGTTTATCATAAATCTTAACGAATTGATCCCTACTAATAGATGAGTTGTTGGTTAGGTTAGTCGGTACATTAGAGAGTAGATATTGGATCGATTGATACCATAAATCAAACTTATTATTACTATTTAGAGTGATATTGATCTGCTTACCTTTATTACCATTAATGATGATAGATTTCTGGCTGTTGAAGTTAAGCAAGAAATGACATTTCGAAATATCAATAAAATTTGAAGAATTGAAGATATTATTCTTATTAGATTGATTGATGATCTTCAACCTATTGTTTTCAGGGTCTTTCTTATAATGATAGAGTATCTTACTTTGCGGGTTAACGAAGATGAATCTCAACTTCTTATTAACAAAAGCATAATCACCGGTCATAATAGTTTGAATACCTAAATTCAAATCAATAGTATATTCTTCTTCCTTATCCTTAATGATATCTGGTGTGACTTTCTTGTTATCATCGACATTATAAAGTTCGTTGAAATCTGCATTAGATTTAATCTTCTCGAATTTTTTCACTTTATTATCACCTTTGAGTGGATAATCTATCTTACCAGTAGGACCTATGTTGTTGAACGTTATTGACGATCGAACATGTCTTAAATCAGTATCTAATTTAATACCTAATTCTTGATTCATAATCTCTGGTGTCTTTAAGACCGAAGAAGTGCAACTTTCTTCTTCAGATTCAGATTCGTATTGAAACAGGTCGCTTACACTTGAATGACTTACACTTGCAGATATGGACTCAGTCTTCGATGTGGGATTCTCTAGCTTGCTCATATCGGATCCCAACCTATTGATCTCATCATTTAACAGAGATTTGCGTAATTTAATGTTAAAGTTGTAAATCTCAGAATCGATATTGAGTTTCCGTTTATAATATTCGTTTTCCATCTTCAATTTATGGTTGTAATCTTTAAGCTCGAGGTTCTCTTCTGAATAAGCGTTGATTTCTTTCTCCAATCTCCGAATTATCTTCTCTTCAATGCTACGACTGTTGTTTTTTATCAATTGTTCATTTAAAGTTACGAGTGTAGAGATTTGAGTTACTAGTTTGTTGATTAGCTCGTCGTTCATTTTAAAATCTGTAAAATGTTTCTTTAAAGTTAGTTATATTAAAAAATCTGAAACTTTAATTTACGCCTTTCTCTGTTTTTTCAGTCAGATTTTGGGCAAAACCAATGCACAATTGTTGAAGTATAAATAAATAACAGATAGTATCATTGTATCCTACCATTAAATGTATAAATTATTACTATTGTCTTTCATTGACTTACGGTTTTTATAGTTAAAGTATTTCTCATTTTACTAAATGTTTCATTTTAATTTATACAAATAAGTTGACCAAGATTAGTCTCACAATCAAACATTTAGCGCCGCCTTATTCTATGGTAGAAGTTATTTTGGGGGTGAGGCCAATCCCCAAATAACATCTCCAAATACTACTCGTAGGACTTATAATTTCTTCCTCGATTTTTCTGCCTGTTTTTTCTTCTTAGTAATTCATTTTTCATAATTCCTCGTTCAATGTAATAAATCTTCTTTATAATTCTTTTTTTGATGAATTGTGCTAAAGATGTGACTATATGGCAGTTTATTTTCGTTCACCCATTTTACTTATTAAATAATTGGTTGAACAATAATCATTAAAAATTTGGTTGAATTAAGAAGAGAATCAAAAAGGGACTACTCTGAACGAAAATAAAGTTCCATATTTATTTCTTAATTAAGATGGGTGTAAAATTGATAAGTATATCGCGTTGCAACACGTTCGGTTTTATAGATTAACTTGGCGCACTTTCCAGAAGTTATTTTAAGATATAACAAAAATTGATATAACATGATAATTTATAATATGGGACAAAATTTTCTTACATAATTCTATTCTAATTAGTCGAGGAATTTTAGTTTCTTGAATGAATAAAATAGTAAGAATGAAAATAAATTTATGTATTTACTATCCATAAAATATCTGTTAGTTATAATTCTTGCTATTTTAGTTGCTTCCTCAACCTATTTTTACTGTGATGCATTAATATGAAAGAATTATAACCGAGGCTTCAAAAATTTTGTGCCATATGGGACAAAATTTTTGAAACATAATTATATTCTAATTGGTCGAGAAATTTTAGTTTCTTGAATGCATAAAATAGTAAGAATGAAAATAAATTTATGTATTTATCAACTTTACTATCCATAAAATATCTCTTAGCTATATTTCTTGCTATTTTAGTTGCTTCCTCAACCTATTTCACTATGATGCACTAATATTCTAGAACTATAAACGAGGCTTCAAAAATTTTGTCCCATATGGCAAAAATTTTCGAAAGATGTTTCTATTCTTTTTGAAAAATAAATTTAAAGATAATTTTCATTTTATGTATAAATGAAAACAGTATAAGGAGTAAGATTAAATAGGTAGTACTAAGCCATATATAAGTACTCCTAAATAATCCACATTCTAGCAACTATCTGACTCTAGCTTTCAATATTTTATGTATATTTTGATTAATAAAACATGTTTTATGTTTTTTGCTTTCAACTCCCTATAGACTTCACTCATCTTTATCGAATAAGAACAATAGCATGCCTTTTTTATAAGACCATTATTTTTTTGATAAATTTTGGCCTAGATCCTCTTTCATTTTTTCACATCAATTTAATTCAATCCTATTTATAAGACAGAATTAACTGGAGAAATATCAAAACAAATCCAATAAATTTTAAGAAAAATTGGTTTAAAGATTTTCTTGTATAAAATTGTATTTTTCATGTTTATAATGCAATTCATTTTTTGCAAAAGTTCTATTTGGAATTATAACCAAGACTTCAAAAATTTTGTCCCATATGGGAATTTATTTTCGTTCAGAATAGTCCCCATTTTACTTATTAAATAATTGGTTGAACAATAATCATTAAAAAGTTGGTTGAATTAAGAAGAGAATCAAAAAGGGACTACTCTGAAGTAAAATAAAGTGCCATATAAATATTCTTCGATGTATTCGTTTCCTTTGATTTGGTGACGTTGATTGTCTTATTCAAAACTAGGGAATACAAAATAATAAGTAAAAATCATCAAAATTCATTTAAATTGTTATATATTGTTCTGTGATTCTTTTATGTTCTATCAATGTATTTCGGAGGAGATTATTCAATACTCTTAATTGTATCCATGTGATTGTTAAACAGAGCAATTATCTAATTTTTAAAGTGAAAAGATAAATCACAATTAAAGGAAACCTAATTACTATATTAAATTATATAATTTGGTTCAGAAAACTACATCCCATATTGTGTTGAATGGCCATTTTACTTTTTAGAGTCATTGTTTTTTCGAAAATCAAAACAGTTCGATATATCTATTTAACAATAACTTTAATTAAAAACATCAAGCTTTTATATTAGACAATTTCAAATTCTTAACAAATACGGAGAACAAGAACCACAAGCATCCAAGTGGAATCATAGAGTAAAATAACATTTGATAAGCTTGATCATAAGAATATTGCACTATAAAACGATCTTTTGGTGATAAATTATAAATATTGGGAACAATTTCATTAAGTTGGTTGAAATTGATTTTATAACCACCATTTTCTATCAACTTGTGATAAACTACATTATTCAATATAGTGCTAGAGATAGCAAACGAAAAAACACCACCCAAATGTCTGAAAAACGTGATCAACATTGTGATTACAGCCAAATCTAAAAATCAAAATGATAAATACCTTCGATTTTACTACGCGCCTGTCCTGCAATCGTCAAACTTTGCAGTCCTGCTCCGAGTCCGGCGCCGTTCAAAATAATCGATATGATTTCTATCGGATAATTCGACTCTACCTTGAACAAAGTAAACAAACCAGAAGCCACAGTAGTGGCGACAGCACCAACATAAACAAATGGAACACAATAACCCCAAATGGAAGTCAAAACACCACAAATCAATCCAATCACAATCAAAGACAATAAATTAGGCAATAACTTGATCCCCGTCTTTGTCGCCGAATCCAGTTGCACTACTTGATAGAAAGAAGATAGATAATAGGTTGAGCCTAGAAGGAGGTAACCAATACAAAAGGAAGCGCATATGATCAAGCTGGTGTCCTTATTGAACATTTTCATACTAATTAAAGGATCTTTAGCTATCTTGCGTTCAATCACAATAAAGAAGATAAACAACACAAAAGAACAACAGAATAAAGTGATCACCACTGCGGAATCCCAAGTATATTCTTGACCACCCCAATTCAGAGCTAATAAAACAGTCAAAGTGGAGGCTATGAAAAAGAAACAACCAAACCAATCAAAAGATTTTGCTGAATCTTTCCAATTTCCAGAAACTCTATTAGTAGGACAATAAATAGCAGTCAAGACAAAAGCAGCAAAGATAACAGGTAATGAAGCATAGAAGATCCATCTCCAACCTGCAAAGTCAGTTACAAATCCTCCTATTACAGGACCCAAAATGACGGATAAGCCGCTGCTCATAGTAATTAATGTTAGATAGCTGGCTCTTTTTGAAATGGGTACTAAATCAGATATCACAATAGTAGCCAAAGAGGGCATTCCTGAACATACGCCTGCAACCGCACGAAACGCGATTAACATAATGACATTGGTTGATAAAGCACAGCCGAGAGAGCCGATAAAGAGGAATAATAAGGAGATTAATAAGACTAATTTTCGACCTATAATATTTGCTAATTTCCCTTGTATTGGTAACACTATGGTGCCTGTTAATAAGTACGCGTTGGGGATCCAATATAAGCCCGAGATTTCATTCAAATCAGTGCCTATTACAGGTAATGCTGTACTTACTATGGTCAAATCTATTGAGGATATAAATACACTTAGTGCCAACCTAACGAAATTATAAAATTAAGGGTTTACGCTAAGTTCAAGAAAAAGAAAGTTGTTTTTGACAACTCAGTGATGTTTTCTTTCTCAATCACGATTTTCTCGTTACTTATGGAGCCTTTCATTCTTTGGGATTATTTCATCTTCAAGTTGTCTTTTTATATCCCCAAAGTTGTATCACTTTCCACACCAAGGTAAAATCATTTGGGTGTAAAGAATAAGCATGTGTGGAGTCTATAAAATAAACAAGATCATAGGACAATTTGTGTATAGAAGATTTGGAAATCATTTAACACTTGCTTAGTAGACAAAAATGATTCACACAAACCCTATAATTTAAAAGAATCATATTACCATGTTTGAAGATTTGTGTTTAATTAATAAAAATGTATATTGCATTTATTCTTGAAATATTCAACTTTCATTTTCAATAGGTCTACGTGCACTTTTCTCTCAGTGTGCTTTTGAAACGGCAGATTAGAGCGATTGAATGTTCATCGATATGATTTCATAAGTGAAGGTTTAAAAGAGATCAAATCACATGATAAAATCAAGCTATTCTGTTGTTTTTATTCTCTAATTATTAGTTTTGGAGCCTAGAATAGAAAAATAATCTTCATTAAAGCCAAGCACAAGAAATAAAGATATTTTTCAATCGAGCAATTCCAGCTGTTAATATTAGGGCGTTCCGCGCAAAGAGGGACTCGAATTTTGTTTACAGGGTTGTGCAAGTTTATATACCCACGTGTGCAATTTTATATACCCATCTGTACAGATTTATATACTTGTCAAGTATTTTTGATAAAAGCGAATGATAACAAAAATATTTTGAAGAAACTTTAATATTAAATGAAATATCTCTCCTTCTAGCTCTTTCCAGCCATTCTCTCATGTTCCTATAAAATCCCTCACATTGACTCGAATAATTGTTTTCTGATGATAGAACTAGATCTAACAATTCTTCAATTGTGTGTTCGGGATTAAAAATTCTCAAACTATAATATTTCGCCTTGAGCATAGAAAAAAACTCTTCAATCTGATTCAACTCTGGCGAATATGGAACAGAAATTTAAAAACAATGTTGTTTTCTGGTAATACACTCAAAACCTCGGATGATTTGTGGATCGCAGTATTATCCATCACAAGAATAGAATTAGAATGGAATGCGAAGTAAGGGACCAGCTTGTTGCGGATAACTTCAATAAAAGTCGCTGATTTAAATGTACCCACCCTGTATTCATAGGCAAAAACACCATGAATATTGATAGCACACATCAGACTCTTATTGATGTTCCTATTAGCTGGAACAGTGATATAGACCTTTGTGTTCTCAAGAGAATATCCATATTTTCTTCTTGTGTGCAGATTAAAGCCTGTTTCATCTAGAAAAACGAGATTTTCGTCTGAGACTCTTCCCATTTCGGTTGCATAAATAGCCCTAGCGTTCAATCTCTCAACTGTGTTTCGTTCCTCAGGCACAAGTGTTAATCTCTTTCGAGTTATTTTCATGCTTTTTAGCTTTCTAGACACGGTAGATCTCGAAATCTGAGTCTGATTCTGGCTTTGAACAATTTCTTTTACCTCATCTTGAATATATAACTTATTGCAAAAAACTGCATTGAATATAGCCTGGTCAACAAGAGAAAAGATTGCGTTTATTTGAACACAAGTTGCCTTTCTTTTATCACCTGCAGAGACAAAAGCTTCCCCATTTTCAATCTTTTTGATAATAGTACTTACAGTCTTTCTATCAAGCTGTAAGGTATTCGCTATATTTTCTATTTTTTAATCCTCGGTCTGTATCATTATGGCTACAAGGTCATACATCTCTTTAGAGATTGCCTTTCTCTCTTTCCTGACCATTTCTGTAGGATTTTTCAGGGGAAGTAAAAGTAGTAAAAATAAAGGTGTAATTATAAAAGAAAAATAGCCTTATTTATACCTGTCAGGTATATTCCTATTTGTTTATATCAACAAATGATCATCACTAAATAATTTAAGGGATAAAGGAGAATTTTTTGGACTTGTTTGGTTAACAATTAGTCCATCGGATGAATTATTACAATTTCAAGGCTGAAGTTAGTTAAAACTAGAAAATTTATTTAATGGGTATATAAAATTGCACACGTGAGTATATAAACTTGCACAACCCTGTAATCACTCCTTTAATAATATACTAATAATACCAAGTCTTTTAAATTAATTTATATATACTACAAGCTTTATTTATAAATAATTATATTTTGAATATTATCATTAATAGCTTGCAAAAATTAAAAGATTCAATTTCAGATAAAGAATAGCGGATTTTCATCAAATTTGGGTAATCCTGGGACACAGTTCTGGGATAATTCATAAAGAATAGTTGAATCAGTTGGAAATAGTGCCTATAAACTAAATACAATGAAAAATTTAGTTACTAAGCTTAAGAGAGGCTACAATGTGGTCGAAGATATTAAGCACAGTGAAGGTCTATTTAAAAAAGAACGTAATCTAATAGAAAACCAATTACTTAAATGCTTTTCGGGTATTTAAGTTTGGCCTAGGGACTTTATTAATTCTCCGTCGGAATAAAACTTATTTTCCTTGGCTCCAAACTTGTCATGGGAATTGACCACTTCCAACAGAAGATAGCCGAGGAGGCGATACAAGTGATGTCTCGAAGAAAGAAAATGTAATAGATAAAAGTAAAGAACTGTTGTCCCGAACTAGAACATGGTCTTGCCTCGAATTTTCTGTGTGGGTAAATTGTAGTAAAACAATAGTATTTCGATTTTTAACGGAAGATTTACAAATGAAAAAATTATTAAGTAAATGGGTACCTCATTTTCTCACGGATGAACAAAGAGAACATAGAGTGTTAGCATGTAAAAACAATATGCAACTCTTATCGAGACAAAATAACTTAATTAATCGAACTTTAGCAATAGATGAAACTTGGGTGTCTTTATACATGCAACCCCAACGTGACCAGATTCAATCTTGGAGAAATAAGAATGAAGACCCACCTAAATTTATACTTCAATCTAAATATGAAAAAATAGAATGCTAATATTAGCAATGGATTTTCAAGGTGTTGCTTATTATAAGCTCTGTGTCCCTAAAGAGACAGTAATTGCAGAAGTCTATAAAAACTTCCTAATCGAATTATTAGACAAATGGTTACCTGATAAGAAATTCGAGATACCTATAATATTACATGATAATGCTAAGCCACATAAATCAAATCTTATAAAGCAGTATTTTATTGATGAAAATATTCGGGTTTGTGATCATGCTCACTATAGCCCTGGTATTAGCCCACCTGATTTCAATTGTTTTGGGCAATTAAAGAGAAAGTTAAAAGAGAATATTTACGACGATTGGAATGAACTAGAAATTCAGCTAGAAAGTGCAATTCAGGAGCTTAATTCTAAAGGTTTTATGAATGGTATCCAGAAGCTACCTGAAAGATGGAGAGATGTAATAAATACAGAAGGTTCGTATCTATAAACATACTAATTCTCAACTTTTTATATTTATTAACAAATTTTTTATTTAAAAATTTTCGAGTCCCTGTTTGCTCGGAACGCCCTAATATAAACTAAGAAACTACTACAAAGAACTAGATCTATCTTCGTAAGATTTAAATCAGATGTTTTGTTTATCTGTGATTTTTTATAAATAAAGGTTTGTTTAAGTCGTAGTTTTAAATGATTTTTTTTCTGATAACGCCATTCTGAAAAATCAAGTTTTTTGACAAATAATTTTTATCTTGGCGCGCATATACACACTTCGGTATGATATATGTTTTATTAAACCAATCGCGGAAAAGAATAATAATCGACAAGCCCGAAAAAATTAGCATAAATAAAATCTGAAACATGAAGCATTTTTCTCATTTACATTATGTCGTCATATGACTTTCATCACAAAAAAATAAAGGCAATAAAAAGTTTTCAATTCATGAAAGTAAAATGACTTTACACTAACCATTGATAGAAACCGCGCGAGACCGAAGAAGACGAGCCATTATCGATAACGAATACATTCAACTTGAATGATAGCAATTCTTGGAAGGCTGTTGGTACCATACCTTCACCTATCAAAATTGGTTCATCAAAAGAAACTATTAAAGAATTACCACATCAAGACAACACCATATATGAAGATACCGCGCCGTCATCATATACACCAAGTCCTCCATATGCACATTCTCATAATGAAAATAGTGCATATTGGAATGGCTTCAATTTATCATGGAAAGATTCGCCTTGGTTAAAAAGTCAAGGCGATTCAAAAAAACTTCTTACTACTTTAGATAGCAAGAAACCGGACACACGAAACCAAAGGAGTTTTTCCTTATCCAACCCATACCAACCATATTATCAATTTCCTATTAATCGGCAATCTACCACTGCTGTTGAGAATAAAGTTCCTCCAATGAAGAAAGAGAAGCGTTTCTCTTTAGATCCTTTTAGGACTAATAAGAATAGTTCTACAATACCATGTTTGTTTGATTTAGACGAGCAAAATCAGGATACATTAACGGATATATTTCATTTCTCCGATGATGTTAGTAGGAAAGAAGAGAATTCTGAATTTGACGAACTCTTTTTAACCAAAGAGAATGGAGTAGAATTTGGATCAAGTTATGAAAGGTTATCCTGATCAAATCCCATTATTTTATAGGCTACCTAATCAGGATTTATTGCGCTTGCTTAGTCGCAGAAGGCATTCTGTTTCGATCCCATACCCTCAAATTGATGCACCCCAACTAAGTGAAGAATTCAAGCCAACCTATAGGGGCAAATCACCATGTTATGAAGCATTTGACGAGCAAGGCAGTCCGGAAATAGTTGGTATACCTTTAAAACAGTTGGCTTCAAAGACACTTATTTATGTTGTTGAGTTTAAAGTTAATAGAATTGATGGGTTTTATAGACTTGATGAGGATTTCCGTCCCTATAAAATTGGAGATTTAGTTATTGTAGAAGGTGATAGGGGTAAGGATTTTGGTAAAATCGTGGATGGCCCTGTCTCCGTGGATAAAATCAAACAAGTCTTAAATAATAAAGGTGAATTTGGGGTTAATAATTTGAAACTTAATTTGGTCTCAAATTTGAAGAATATTTATAGACTTTTAAGTGAGTCGGAAATTCAGGGGTTGAAAGATAAGGAAGATGAAGAATGCAATGCTCTAATGTTATGTAAGCAAAAAATCGTAGAGATGGACTTGGCTATGGAAGTTTTTAGTGCTGAATTTCAATGGTTTATCTTCCTCTTTTGATTTTTTAGGGATAGAAGAAAATTGACATTTTATTTTAGATCACAGAGAAGAGTGGATTTTAGAGATTTGGTTAAGGATTTGTTCAAGACTTATAAGACTAGAATTTGGATGTGTTCGATTAACTCTTTGGTCTTTAATCTGCATAAAGAATAGCTTTATTTAGAGATTAAAACTAGATTTTGATATTTTCTATAAAAAAATCTCGTGTAAAGTTAGATTTTCAAAAAAGAGTTGCAATAGAGGAGGTTTATTGTAGCTACGATTTTGGAAGACCACAGATTTCACAAGTGTCCGTATTATTATAGTTAACAAATGTACAATGCGGACAAGCCCATTCATTTTGCATTTCAACATCTTCCATCGGTTCGCCATTAGCATTCGACGGCAAAGCTACAAAAATCAAGAAAATCAAATACGAGGTCCTTGAGAATCCACAATAGCAGTCAATGTTTTCCAGCCAGGCTGCTCGTAAAGAGCTTCGAGTAATGTATTAATGTCATCAGACTTGATGTTGGAAGCTATCTTAATCAAAGCCAAAACCTCATCCTAAAAGATTAAAAGATCGAATACATCCGACAAGACGCCTAAAAAGTACACATGAGTCAGGAAATGGAAATCCGAAATGCTTGTAGCATCTTTCAACCGATTCTCACTGAAATATTGTCGAAGATTGGCCACTTCAAACCCTCTATTTTCAATCGAAAACAATTGATCATTTTTAAACCAAGGATTAGGAATATGAGGAAACCCATGGGTAACCTAAATGATAAACAAACAAACAGTATACATTGACCAATAAGTATTCGACCGGAAACGAAGGAGATGCATTTTGTTGTTGTTTTACACCATATTCATTAATAGATCTATAAAACACTTCTGGTATATATCTACCATCCGCTTCTTTCTTAATTAACATTTTCGAAGGCTGTGTTGACGCATCAATAATATCCGCATCTACCATGGCCATAGCCGTATTCGAAACTTGATAAGCCTCTAACTCGATCTGTTCTTCCAAATTACCCGAGATAACACAAGTGATGAATTTCGAACCATATGTACCAGTATTACTCCATCGGCATTTGTTGGGATATTTATGTTGCATTGTAGAGGCTAAGATTAGTTCTTGCGAACTTAGGAAGTAAGATTTCAAATGTCTTTTACAGACGACTTTACCTAAACCTTCACCATTATCAAACAAATCCGTAAATATCAAGCCAACCTAAACTCAAGACGGAATTAAAAAGAAATCAATTACCTTAGTTAAGCCACAAGCATTAGCTATATTATCGACCTTTTCTTCATCTGGCCAATTAAGTTCAATTTGCAATTCATCTATTTGATTCTGTTGTGGTGGTTCATAAATAGCTTCCACGACCGCCTTGCTTCCCAGCGGAACCTCATCATATGGTTCATAATGGCCATACATATAACCGAATCTTTGTGCTCCAGTGGATCGCCAAAATCGAATAAAATCATCTACAATTTTCGCGGATGCAAATTCTAAATGATCAACTATTCTAAATGTCTACCACCAAATAAAAATGGTTGAAATCGTATTAGAGATGTACTTGTCTTTGCAAACTGATAGAACTAGGTTGACATTTTGTGCAAATACTTTCTGGCCAAGGTGCATGTCGTCCTGAGCACGGCACTTTAACTTTAAAATCCAATTCTTCCAAAGGCGGAATAGCAGTATTACGATATTCGGTCCGTTTATGTTTGGGTAAAACTTGACGTAGGTAGGAATGGAAAGATATGTGCTTGATTTTGATCTCTTCTAAATAAGCTGCGTCATATGGCTAAACAAATTGTAATGATAAGTTTTTTCTGGGAGGGAGGTTACTTCTAATGGCATACAATAATCGCACATTCCGTTATCTATATGTTTACATCTACAAACGTTGAGTTTTTTGAGAAGAGGTACAATTTGGGATCTTTTTTACGTTTGATTAGTCCGTCTATGTTTTCTAAATAATTATCTACCGCATCTTGTTCTACATTAAACCGTGTAATCTTTTTCGTTTCTGGATCTTGAATATTAGTATCATAAATTAAATATAGCAAATCGCCATGCCTAAAACAATCAGAAAACACTAATTGGATACTTAAAGTTCAAAAACGTAACTGTATCATTTGTGGTTGCATTTATCTCGTTTTGATTGTTAGGTTCTCTAAATATTCTTATTGAGTTAGGGTCTTGAATTTTAAGTTCAGTAATTAACTTTTCAAAAATCAATAAATGATATGAGCTACTTTAGTTATTAATGAGGGAATAGTTTCATCATCTGTGGCTTCTATTCTTGTCATACCATCTTTGGTTCGAAATCTTATTAACTATAAAATTCGCTTTTGATATTCCAGGTTTTACCATTTCTGACGAAAAAAATTAAATTTCCCAAGATATCAATGATGGATGAGAAATCAATATAGCTTGGATTTTTTACGTAGAGTAAATTTATTAATTGCATACATTTTTCCCGAAAAAAACTTTGATCGAATAGCAGAAAATCAATAGCAGGCATTAAATGCAAAGAGGTTGAATTCGCAAGGCATAGTCGTAGCCATACTTCATGACGAAAAATATATAGTTTGTTATTTAAGAACTAGGCAATATATAACATTAATGAAAGGTTATGTTTTCCATGATTATATTTTTCGATAAAAGAATTTGAAAAAATGTGGGGAATTTTTTGAGATGTCACCTCACTATCGGAATAGAATTTTTTTTTAAAAGTTATAACAATGTTCATATATGTCTTTCCTTAATATGTTTTAGAACTTTGGTTACGTTTTTAACAGAAACTTGAAATGACATCCGTAACTTCCCTAGCCTTCAAATAATAGAGAATAGGAGGTAGGTTTAAGAATACCAAGAAAGGAATGCCATTTACCTTAATGGTAGTTGGAACTAGTGGCTTAGGTAGGTCAAGTTTCATCAATACGCTATGTAATAAAACAGTCATTCCGCCTAGAGAATATAATAAAAATAAGCCTTTAGAGAATCCTGAAGGATTGGAATTCACCACACTTAATGTAGGTATATCCCTCGACTTTTATTGTTTGTGTTGGGATTTAGATATTGATGAAGAACATGCTAGAATTAATTTAACTATTATTGATACACCAGGCTTCGGTGACAACATTAATAACACTCAATGGTATCAAATTACTCTCTTTAATTATACGTTGTTGGTGGGGTGTTTAGTTTTGAAAAAATAGTCAATTATATAGAATTACAATACGATTCTATCTTAGCTGAAGAGACACGTATCAAACGAAACCCAAGGTTTCAAGATAAGCGTGTACATGCCTTACTCTACTTTATAGCGCCAACTGGCCATGGTTTAAGAGAATTAGATATTGATTTGATGAAGAAACTAGGCACTCGCGTCAATGTAATCCCCCTAATTGGAAGAGCGGACTCGTTTACGCCGAAAGAGTTAGAAAATATGAAGGCCAAAGTAATAGAAAATGTGGATTATTATCGTATCCCTATTTATCAATTCCCGTATGATCCAGTGGAGGATGACGAGGATACAATTGAAGAATGTGAGGAATTGAGACGATTATTGCCTTTTGCGGTTATCTCTCATGATCAACTCGATACGTCAATTAAACCGCCGAGAAGATTGAGATCCTATCCTTGGGGGAACATTGATGGTATTCTTTTGTTTTGATTTCGTTTTAGTTGATGACCCTAAATTATGTGACACTGCTCGATTAGCATTTATGCTCTTTAATTCACATATTAATGATTTGAAAATGATCACAGATGATTTATTATATGAGAATTATCGTACCGAGAAATTAAGCCGAAATTCTCAATATGATGCTTGAAATTAAATTCAGAAGGTTTTATTTTAATTAATCTTCATCCCAATCAGGCTTTGGTTGTGGTACTTTAGGCCCACCTGCTCTTTTAGCCATAATGATCTGATCAACGGAAAGAACTGTAACAGCCGTCGAAGAAGCCAATTTCAAAGCAGCCATTTTAGAGCTCAAAACATCAAAGACCTTCAAACCACTCGACTTAGCCGGTACAGGTGGATCGCACTACAAATTAAATGATGATATACTTCCAAATTCAACCCCCAATTTTCTTCTATGTTTTGGCTTTGAGCCTTAAAGGAAGCCACAAAAGCCCAAGCATCTTTACCATAATAAGAAACTAAAGCTTGAACTACATCCACAAACGCATCAGCATAAGCTTGTACAACCAAAGATTGAACGCCAGATTGTTTCTAAATGAAAACATCAATAAAAACTCAGAGGGATAAAAACCTTAGCAAATCCATTAATAAGTTTGGAAATCTTCATTTCGAAAGCACCAGCACCATAAACCACTTTCGGATCCTTAAGTAATGCCTTAAAGCCCGAGATCGAATCATCAATAGCTCTTTCAACTAGATCCAAATACGCTTTAGTAGCTCCTCTAAGTAAAATCGTAACCATAGGTGTCTGATTCTTAACGAACGAAGTAGTAGTAGTTTCCCCAAACTCATCTTGACAAACAGAATCACACGAACCCATTTCTTCCGGGTACGGCATACCAATACGAGTGAGTGGCGTTGCACCAAGGAGGAGGGCAAGACGACGGAAGTCAAACTTAGAAGTCAATCTTATAATAAATATATCATGACGATCAGCCCATTCAATAACAATGTCACTCACACTACCCATAGTAATAATAACTTTAATACCACCCTCTACTAACGCATGGAGAGGCTCGAGTAGATGTTCTTGTTCTAATCTTGAGAAATCAGCTAATTCAGTGCTTGTTTTGAGGAGTACAGTTCCTTTAGTTTCAGATTGACCCAAATCGAGAGGACAGGAGAACATAGCAACTTTGATTGACTCTTGAGATCGAACTGCTTTTGTCTTCGTTTCTGATGAGCGTGGATAGACTAATCCATGAATAACTTTAGAGTCCCTTAATGTACCACCTAAACATTTGATTACTCGTACTGTATCGATATCCCATCTCATTCCTTTCAATAAAGATGTGGAGTAAGAAACTTTTAATGCCTTAATAATGAGATCAGTAACAAAATCTTGATTATTGCTTAATTTTGCACCAACGATAGATTTTAAGATTTGTTTCAGCAATATGATGTTGAAATCATCAAAATAGTTCTTCTCTACATCTAATTGTTCGGTCGCTAAGAAAGTTTTGATCTGACTTTCAATAAACTCTAAGGAAGCTAAATACCCAGACTCAATTTCACTAACCACTACACCGCCCCAAATAAGATTCTTAGCCCGATTCATTAAAGCACTAGTAAGTAGCAATAAGAACGAACTATAATCACCAAAATCAGTTTTTTGCCGAATAGCAGCATCCAGACATAGTTTTGCTGCTGGATGAATAACCTCCAAATTACTCAATATCGTATTTCCATCATTGCTTAAATATAATTGGTCGATATGGTTCACAATCAGCTTGTTCAAACCTAAATGATTTACGATCAAAGATAAAGAAAAGAAAGGAGGATTACCTTCAGGACCATAACTGGTGCTAATAATCTTACTTAACTCTTCTACTGCTTTTATGTTAGTTATACTGACTTCATCTACACCTTCATTTATCTGATATCCGTCTTTGAATAGTGAAGCGCTTCTTGGTACTTTCAAGGCCATTTTGGAAAGTTTTGGGAAATTTTTCGATGGCGAATTCATTGAATGCTAAAATAAATGATATTTAGTAAATCTAACTAGACAAATACCCATTTGGTAAAAGTATTAGATAAAGTTTGGAGACTAATATGTCAACATTTTATTTACAAAGTAGGTTAGGTGTTTCAAACTTTATATACTAGTCTACGACACAAATTTTGCAACAAACATTTTAATATTAGGGCGTTCCGCGCAAAGAGAACTCGAATTTTGTTTAATTACGCCTTTAATAATATACTAATAATATCAAGACCTTTAAATAAATTTATATATACTACAAGCTTTATTTATAAATAATTATATTTTGAATATTATCATGAATAGCTTGCAAAAATTAAAAGATTCAATTTCAGATAAGGAACAGAGGATTTTCATCAAATTTGGCGTAATCCTAGGACACAGTTATGGGATAATTCATAAAGAATAGTTGAATCAGTTGGAAATAGTGCCTATAAACTAAATACAGTCAAACGTTTAGTTACTAAGCTTAAGAGAGGCTACAATGTGGTCGAAGATAACAGAGGAGGTGATACAAGTGATGTCTCGAAAAAATAAAATGTAATAGATAAAATTAAAGAATTGTTAGCCCAAACTAGAACATGGTCTTGCCTCGAACTTTCCATGGGGGTAAATTGTAGTAAAACAACAGTATTTCGATATTTAACAGAAGATTTATAAATGAAAAAATTATTAAGTAAATGGGCACCTCATTTTCTCACAGATGAACAAATAGAACATAGAGTGTTAGCATGTAAAAACAATATGCAACTCTTATCGAGACAAAATAACTTAATTAATCGAACTTTGGCAATAGATGAAACTTGGGTGTCTTTATACATGCAACCCCAACGTGATCAGATTCTATCTTGGAGAAATAAGAATGAAGACCCACCTGAATTTATACTTCAATCTAAATATGAAAAAAAGATAATGCAAATAGTAGCAATGGATTTTCAAGGTGTTGCTTATTATAAGCTCTGTGTCCCTAAAGAGACAGTAATTGCAGAAGTCTATAAAAACTTCCTAATCGAATTATTAGACAAATGGTTACCTGATAAGAAATTCGAGATACCTATAATATTACATGATAATGCTAAGCCACATAAATCAAATCTTATAAAGCAGTATTTTATTGATGAAAATATTCGGGTTTGGGATCATCCTCCCTATAGCCCTCATATTAGCCCACTTGATTTCAATTATTTTGGGCAATTAAAGAGAAAGTTAAAGGAAAACATTTATGATGATTGGCATAAACTAGAAAGTCAGCTAAAAAGTGCAATTCAGGAGCTTAATTCTAAAGGTTTTATGAATGCTATCCAGAAGTTACCCGAAAGATGGAGAAGTGTAATAGATGTAGAAGGTTCGTATCTATAAACATACTAATCTTTTACTTTATATCTTTTATACTAAATTTTTTATTTGATTTTTTTCGAGTGTCTCTTTGCTCGGAACGCCCTAATAAATAGCTTTTTAAATAATAAATCAAAAATTATCAAAATAAATATAATAAAAATATTCATTGCAAACAATAAAAATGATTCAAAATACGAATACCCATTTTTTCGTTTTTATGAGTTTGAAGTCTTGGTTGTCCAATTCTCCACCAGAATCACGTTTAGAATCTATACAAAATTTACAAAATTCTGCGAAAACGACCTGCTTGAGAGACCCCAAATATAGAACATCTTTGCATATAATAATATTATGGCGTAGAGATTAATATATATGGAGTCTGATGAGTTTTTATTAATATTAAAAATTTCATGAATACAAGCTTTTCCGATTAATTTCGTAATCCATTTATAAATAGTCTAAAAATTATAAATAAGATACAAAGATTTAGTAGAATTAAATGATAAATAAGTAATTAATTTAGAAATTACTCAATTGGTTGGATAAGGTAATGAATCTATCCATCAAAATCTGCATTAGCAAACTGACCATAAATATCTACTTATCTTTTTAAATCGCTTTTTCTAGCCAATATATTAGTGAATTACGAAGTTGATCGGAAATGCTTGTATTCATGAAATTTTTAATATTAATAAAAACTCATCAGACTCCATATATATTGATCTCTACACCATAATGTTACTATATGCAAAAATGTCCTATAATTACAATAAAAATTCGGAGTCTCTCAAGCAAGTCGTTTTCGCAGAATTTTGTAAATTTTGTATAGATTCTAAACGTGATTCTGGTGGAGAATTGGACAACCAAGACTTCAAACTCATAAAAACGAAAAAATGGGTATTCGTATTTTGAATCATTTTTATTATTTGCAATGAATACTTCTATTATATTTAATTTGATCATTTTTGATTTATTATTTAAAAAGCTATTTATTAAAATGTTTGTTGCAAAATTTGTGGCGTAGACTAGTAAGAATTGGTTAAATATTACAAAAAACTGCCTTGAAGGGAAAATAAAAAGGAAGATATAAATAAACTACATATAGCTTAATTTTTCTATTTAAAAAGAAGTATTGGTTTATTTATTTTTGCCATAGAAGATAAAAAAGCAATGTTTTGATGCTTCCATACAATTATATAGAGCTTCCCTTCTGGTTCTGTGGATTTAAATTATGAAATTGGGTTTCACAACCATGAGATTGATCAATTCAATTTTTAAATTAGTAAAGTTCAACCTGAGATTTGGTCTAGTAAAATTTGATTGACTTTCAAATAAGGGTTGGCGAATTTCCAGTATTAAATTGGTTAAATCAAATTAATTTAATAAAATTAATCCTTAGTCTAAAAAGTGGAAATATTTAAAAACCTGCTAATAAAAGGTCGATTTAAAAGTTTCTTAAATACTATTGAATGGTAAGTAATCAAAATAGAATGTTGAACAGCAATACCAATATAACATCAAGAAGGAATTACTCTAAAGTGACAAATGAGTTGAGAGAAATACTCATAAAAAGAGTGATAGATGATTTCATGTGCATAAAAGATGTGACTTCGGATTTATCAATCAATCTCAGTACGGCCTCAAATATTATTAGACTATATAAAAAACTGGAAGAATACATAAAATCGAATCAAGTGGACGTAAACCATATAAAGTCACGAATGCTACTTTAGATAAAATCAAAACAATAATTGAAGCTAACCCGGTATTAACTCTCAAACTAATAAAGGAAAGATTAGAGGGAGAACGTGAATAAACATCAATAGAAACCATCAGGAAATGTCTTTTAAAGCTTAAAATTACTTTTGAAAGAGCATCTCTTATATTTGATCGAGTTAACGATGAAAGACAACTAATGCTCAATCTTTTGTCCGAGAAGAAAGTTTAGACGAAAGATCTATAATTTTTGTCGACGAATCAGGCTTTAATTTGCATTTGAAGTGAAAATATGGTAGATCTCGTTCTGGAAATAGTGTAATGGTAACTGTGCCTACTGTTCGTGGATCTAATAGTACACTTCTTTACGCCATGAATGGCTATAGAATTATGCATTTTAAATTATATTAAGGAACATGCAATGCAGAAAGATTTCAAGGATTCCTCACAGAATTAGATTTAGTTATCACCTCAAGCCATGAAATAACTAATACAGTAATCATTTTTGACAATTCTAGACCGCATACGTGCGCATCGAATCGTTTCCATTTTGATACATTAACTAGTAGAGTAAAAAAGTTATCACCTTATAGCTACATGCTTAATCCTATAGAATGTGCCTTTTCTAAGATTAAGTTTTATATAAGGTTGATGGAAATTAATGACCAAAATCTTCATGAAATAATAACTGCTGCAATATAAAATATTAACACAGACGATTACAATGATTGGTTCAGATTAATGCATAGAAACTTAGCATTTTCTATTGATAATCATATTTTTGAATAAATCTTTTAGTTCTTTATTATTTTTATATTGTATATTTTTATCAATTTTACACTTCATTTTCATAGATGGGAGTTTATTTTTGTTTAGGATAGGATCAGTACAAAATTCAACTTTATATATTAAAAATCAACCACTTTATTAATAAATTTGGGTTGTGATCAACTCGGAAAAATAAATCCTGTTCTCAAGTAAAACAAGTGCCAAGTATAGTCCAAAGTAACAATCTAATTTTACTCATAAAAATCAACATAAATCAATTAACCCAGTTTTGAAATGACCAATTCTAAAATTGAAAAGGCTAATTTCACAATTGAAAAAAATGCTTTCATAATTGGTATCCACCGAATCAGACGAGAAATGCTATATAAATTTTAGACGTATTTTACGTTTAGACAAAAGCAAAAAGATCAAAAAAATATAATTATTGAGAAAAAATAGATATCAATAGTTCTATCCTTATATTTCCTGTCACACGGGGTTGAACCACGATCTCCTGCACAACAGAGTGATGAACTCAAGACTTAAACCATTGATACATTTAATATTTTTGACTTTACGATTATATCGGGATTTTACGAACGTTAAAGAATATAATTTGTATGTTAATGAATCTTATAATAAACTATCTATGTATTCAATATTAAATACAGTGACAAGCAAAATTGACAAAAATTTTGAAATATTGAATCAAAATTGATCTTGTGCTCAAACTATGAAAGAAAAATAACATAGAGTTTATATATAAATTATTTACAATTAAAAATAATAATATGTAAATTTAAAATTTCAAAAAAATAATTCTATATTTAAATAATGAATTAAATTAATCTGAAACATTTTTTGTCAATTTCGCTACCTGTAACCATGTTTATTTTAAAACTTAGTACATTTCCCTCTAGCAGCTATAGCAGCTTGAATCCGAGTTGGCATTTCATAAATAAGTTTGTTAATGCTATTTATGTCGAT
>NIPM01001024.1:0-31942 GCA_002738285.1 Holacanthella duospinosa | reverse complement strand
TGGTGGGCTTTCGTCCTTAGTTCTCCAAAATCGAGACTGGTCACGCTGAGGTTGTATATATAAAGTAAGCCAAATTTCATCTATAGCCAATGTTCTGTTTATTAGGGTTTTCTGTTTTGATAACTGCTCCAAATTAAATCTACATGCTAATACTCTATGTTCCCTTTGTTCCTGTGTGAGAAAATGAGGAACCCATTTGCTCAATAAGTTCTTCATNTATGCTAATACTCTATGTTCCCTTTGTTCCTGTGTGAGAAAATGAGGAACCCATTTGCTCAATAAGTTCTTCATTTGTAAGTCTTTTGTTAAATACCGATAAACAGTTGCTTTGCTAAAATTTACTAACATGGATAGTTCGAGGCACGACCAGGCTCTATTTTGAGCAAGATATTCTTTAATTTTCTCAATTGTATTTTCCTTTATTAAATGATTACTTGTATCGCCTCCTCTAGTGTTTTCAACGCAATTTTGGCCCTTATTAAACTTAGAAACCATATTTTTCACTGTATTATATTTAAAGTCTTTTTATCCTATCGTTTTAACCAATTCATTGTGTATTATTCCCGAACTGTGGCCTAGAATTACTCCAAATTTGATAAATACACGTTGTTCTTTATCGGTTATTGGATTTTTGTAAGTTATCCATTATAATAATTTAAACAAATATGCTTTTAAAAAAAGCTCAAGTTATAGAAAATATTATATATAAATCTTTGCACTAGATATTAATNTAAACAAATATGCTTTTAAAAAAAGCTCAAGTTATAGAAAATATTATATATAAATCTTTGCACTAGATATTAATTTGCATCTTTATTATTAATTAAAATTCGCATACCTTTTTGCGTAAAACGGCTTAATAATTGGTTGAATAAGAGTGAGAATAATTTAGATTCATTATAAATTTGGTTGAATTAAGCAAAGAATCAAAAAGGGACTACTCTGAACGAAAATAAATTGCCATATGGGACAAAATTTTTGAAGCCTTGGTTATAATTCTTTCATATTAGTGATCATAGTGAAAATAGGTTGAGGAAGCAACTACAATGGCAAGAAATATAGCTAAGAGTTATTTTATGGATATTAAATACATAAATTTATTTTCATTCTTACTATTTTATTCATTCAAGAAACTAAAATTCCTCGACTAATTAGAATAGAATGTTTCAAAAATTTTGTCCCATATTATTTCACTTCCTATGTACTTTCTAATATATACCATTTTTCTGTCAATTTCGTCTTTTTGTCAATGAATTTCGTCTTTTTGGCTTTAATATACTATATAACTTTAAAAACCGAAAATATCGATTTATTCATTTATTAATATAATATTTAATAAAAGGTTTTTTTAATTTTTCTCCAGATTAACTTTAGATATCAACTATTATGTATTTTTTCAAAACAAACCGATAAAAACGATCTTAATAAGCATTTTTATTAATAAAATACAATAAACTATTATTTTTATATATTAAATGGGACAAAATTTTTGAAGCCTCGGTTATAGTTCTAGAATATTAGTGCATCATAGTGAAAATTGGTTGAGGAAGCAATTACAATGGCAAGAAATATAGCTAAGAGTTATTTTATGGATAGTAAATACATAAATTTATTTTCATTCTTACTATTTTATTCATTCAAGAAACTAAAATTTCTCGACCAATTAGAATATAATTATGTTTCAAAAATTTTGTCCCAAATGATATTTTTGATTATTCTATAATGGAATGCTTAATTATTAAATCCCCAAATAACAAAAAAACCAAGCAATTAAGTTATCAAAAATGTAAAGATTTATTATTAAATATAAAAATTGCATCAAAAAAACCTTTTATTAAATATTATACTAATAAATAAATAAATCGATATTTTCGGTTTTTAAAGTTTATAGTATATGGCACTTTATTTTCGTTCAGAGTAGTCCCTTTTTGATTCTTTGCTTAATTCAACCAAATTTTTAATGAATCTAGATTATTCTCACTCTTAATCAACCAATTATTTAATAAATGGACTACTCTGAACGAAAATAAACTCCCATATTAAAGCCAAAAAGACGAAATTCACTGGCAAAAAGACGAAATTGACCGAAAAATGGTATAAAAATTTTAGTCTTAGAATATAAATAAACCAAGAATTTTAAAAAATCATTATTATTTAAAATATTAGAACCAACCAAACTCATGTTATACACAATGACCATTTTATTGTTCATCATTCATTTTGTGTCAATTTTTCGTTTCGTAATGTTTTGGTTTGTTTTCATAACGGCTATAAAGAGCAAAATACTAGGTGTATCACCTAAAGGTAACTTTAAGCTTATAACACCAATTCATTTAATAGATTTGAAATATTATACTCTAGATTACAATAATCAATTTAAATGTATAAAGAACCAAACTTTTATAAAGTTTGACTATGTCAACGACGACTATTGTGATTGTGAAGACGGTTCTGATGAACCAGGTTCTCTAATATATCAATTTGATATTTTAGGTACTTCGGCTTGTAATAATGGAAGATTTTATTGTGAAAATAAAGGACATTTACCCAAACATATAGCTTCGATATACGTAGACGACGGTGTTTGTGGTATATTATCATCATATTTATGTTTTATAGATTGTTGTGATGGTAGCGATGAGATTACTGGTAAAGTTCAATGCAAAAATACCTGCCATGAAATGGGTAAATTGCATGAAGAGGAGTTAAAAAATAAGAGAAAGATTCTCGAGGCTGTACTATAATAATTGTGATATTTTAGGGCTTGAAAATTAAGATTGATTATATTAATCAAGCTGTTACTATCAAGAAACAGTTTGAAACGGAATTGCAACCGCTTTTAAATAAAGAAAATGAATTCGAAGTAGAGTTAGAGCAAAAAAGAGGCAAATATAATTTATGATTTATTATTTAGTTATTAAAGATGAAAAAGAAAAGTTACAGAAAGAAATAGATGGTAACTTAAATTGCATTTATTTTTTAGATGAAAACTCGCATAAAGAGAGTAAAGAATTTGAAGAGCTACAAACTACTAAAAATATTAGATCCTTAACTTCTATGTTACAGAAAATCAAAGAAGTAGTAGAAAAGAATGAAATTAAAGACGAAATCATTAAAACCGCCATTTCTGATTATGATCGTTTTATGTTAGAACATACCGATTATGCTATTAAAGAACAACAACAAGAAGTTTATGAATCTCCGAATGAAATAGAAAGGACTCAAGAAGAGATAGATAAAATAAATACAGGCAACCAAATAATCATAATTTTCATAGAGGCCAACGATGCTCGTAACGCATATGATGATTTAGCTAGTAAGAAAAACGAGGTTAGTGATAAAATTAAAGATATTCAAAAGACATTAAAAACGCAATATGGTAAAGAAGATGAATATTTAGCACTTAAAGATAAATGTTTCGAATTGATGGTCCAACAATATAATTATAAATTTTGTCTATTCGATAACTTGTACCAAAACACTGATTCGGATTCTATTCATTTAGGGTTCCATACAAATTTGATTTTCTAGTAATTTTGAACGATGGGAAGGTGATCAATTTGAAGTGCAACATTATGGGGGAGGAACACAATGTTGGAATGGACCTGTTCGATCTGCTAATGTATCTAAATAACTCATGTCCTTTTATAGGTTAAATTTACATGCGGTATGTCGGAGCAAGTGATTACAGTCAATGAGGTCGAAAAATGTCAATATTATGTTGAGTTTGAGACACCTGGTGCTTGTGTTGAGCTCCATCATAAAGAAAAGGAGCAGAAGGTTGAAACAAAATATAGTTCTTGGAATGATGAACTTTGAATAAACTAACCTTGAATTGCAAAAATTTCAAAAAAAATGTTGATTTTTTTACAAAACATTACAGGTTTGGTCCGATGACACTGTGGTTTTTAACTGAATGCTTCATCTCCTATGATGTTTAAAATCATAACAAAACTGATTGTAGATGAATTAAGCCAAAGTGTTTATTCAAACCTATATTTTTGGTGCTTCTGCTGAAAAATAAATGAGTGTACCTAATCCAACCTTTCATTCTCTAATGATCAGGAAAATAGCTCCAAAAAGAATTCAGCTTCAAAGAATGCGATATGAGTCGAATACAGGGTACCAAATAACCGATAAGAAGGCATATTATTCTGAGTATTTTAAGAGAGCATTAAAGTTAGTTATAATAGGAACAGTATCGGTTTATTCGATAACGAAATTATCGGTATTTGGAATGGACACTTTTATTAATAAGAAATTGTATCCTGTTGAAAAGAGTGTAAAATATGAATTAAGATCCAAACTGAATAGAGCATATATTTATAGGAAAATATTTGTTGATTTGGAAAGAGAAGAGAAATATTTATTAGAAGCTTTAAAATCATTTAAATTGTTGAAAGAAAAAGACGATCTCACAGTTATAGAAGAAATTAGAACTTGTTATCGGTTAGGTAAAATCAACGATTATTATAAAAGATTACATAGCTCCAATAATTTCTATAATCTTGCTTGGTACAAGTTTATTTCTTTATACGAAAACAATGAATTTATTAATCTTGTAATAGATGACATGGACAAATCATTCTGTCTTTATGAAAAGGGAGAACATGATTGTAAATACCAGCTCTTTTTTGATTTGGGTAAAGCTTTGATTGCTTCTAATATATCACTTGGAGATTTACAATCTTCCGAAAAAATTTACTATCAAGTATCAGAAGTATACAAGAATATGATGATCTCCGTATGTACAAAAGAAAAAAATTCTGTAATAGAAGATATACAAACCGAAATAGTAACAAATGAAAAAGCATATAAGCTTTACAAGGAGTTTTTAGAATACAATATTTTATTAGCCTCTATATTTTCTTTGAAAGATGATCATTCAGCTTCTTTATCATTGTTTACAAAGTTATATCGTGATGTAGATGAACTGATTCCAAAATTCGATGAATTACAATTATATGAAATGAAGGCCAAACAAGGACTTATAACGAAGTATATATCGGACACACTCTTTTTGAAAGGCTCTAAAGAAAAGGCGATCGAATGGGGTTGGAAATCTTATAAACTTTTATCGAGTAATAAAGGAAAATTGGTGTATGATGAAAATTTAGGCTTAGTTTTATATTCTCTTGGCTTATTTTATAAGGTTTTGTTTTTATTCATCTTTTATAGGCCTCTGATCCACTAAAAGCCAAAGCATGTTTCGCAAAAGCTATTGAATTTTCTAATAATGCATGTGATTTCGATAATGTGCGACTGTTTAGTAAGCAGATGCTTAATATGAATTCTAAAGAATAAATACATTTAATTATGTGCCGATTTTATTTATAAAAGATTGGAGATCAAAATTTAAACATTTACCTAAAACATTCTAAAAATGTCTATCTCTTCTGGATTCTTCATCTAATAAATTGACCCTCAGGTTAAAAATAATCACGTCTATCTCTAATTCAATAGAACAGTGTGCTTGGATCATAGAAACATCTAAAATAAATTCCAAGTAAATTTACTCTTCCATGCCACTTTTTCTCCAGACTGCATAGATAAAAGAAGTCTATGCTCATCCGGATTACTAAGTATATAAATATAATCACCATTCTTAATCTCTGGGACTATCGTAATATCACCTACGTAACTTTGTTTAAATAAAGACTCGACCATATGAAAAAAGTTGGCAAAACAATCAAAATTTCGAAACTTAAATAATACAAAAGGGATATACCTGCAATAGTCTATGACCAATTTCAGAAATTGAAAAATCGATAGCAAATTTGGAAACCTTATTTTTGACCTCCCATATAGCACTAAGCATACTATCCTGTTTCGTCAGCACCAATGGCTCTTTCATAAACGTGAGATTATCGGGGTTAAAGTATTTAACAAATGGGATGACATAAGGATTGACTAAAAATAAAAATAGTGAATACCTTGACATACAATAAAATGATCAACATTGAACATCTCTGATAATTTTTGCATAGGAAGGTCACTAAATATAAAAATATACAACTTACCCCTCAACAGAACCATCTATCCATCTAGTAGCTATATCAAATATTTAATGAATAATGATACAAGGAGAATTCCAAACTTTACCTTCACCCAATTTATCCTTGTAAAATATATTAGAAGACTTAAAGGCCACGGGAATAGAACATGAAGCAACACTAAAACAATTAAAATATTATTCTTACACTGCAGACCAAATAAACTAAAAATTAATCTAATACTAATTTACCACATTAGGAGCTGTCAAATAATTGAGTAATCTAGGGAGTTCAAACCCAGTTGACGAGCTCACTGTGATGTTTAGAATTTTTCTTGTTTTATTATAGGCTTCCTAAAAATATAAAATACAATAGCATTACCATAAAAGTGAAATCACCAGTGAAAGTTTTAATACACTTAATCAAAGGATCATCCTGGAAAATAGGTTCTAAATTTTAACAAAATATTAAATACGAAAATTAACCAATCTATTAAGTCTTGCAAAAATCGCATTGATCCCCTCTTCCTCCCCAAAAGGTTTCTAAAATAAAACAATTTGGTTACGAATTCTATCGGCTCCCCTTCGATAATAAGTTTCTTTAACTCTTCATCTTTTTTGGTACCAATTATAGCTGCTATAAAAGACCCACTAGATGTCCCTGATATAATTCGAGGTAATAATTCGGCTTCTTGTAATACCTTGAATATACCAAGATGGTAAATACCTAAAATATATACTTTGACTTTACCTAAACCAGCGCCACCACTAAATAAAATCGCTGTTCTTCCATACGACTGACGTAGATTTTTGAAGAAATCGTACTTATAATTAAGATCAAATAAATATTCATATTTTTCAGGTACATGTTCTGGATACAAAGGAATTTCTGATAATTTGAAATCATATAACTGATTTAAAACTTCTTTAGCTTTATCTATATAATCTTCTATTAGTTTTTTAGTTCCAACTCTAGTGTATTTAAAGAGCTAAAAAGTAAAAGTCTATAAAAATACATCGAGATTTCCTATATTGCCTATATTTCTTTGCAATGAGATTTTAGTGAGATAAAACAAACGAGAATAAGACTCCATTAGTGTGTATATTTTATTTTTATTATACACATATTCCTTTTTAATTGAAGGACTTGGCAATGATGATCCTGCATAAATTTCAAAAACAGCTCTACGTTCATTAGAAGACTTATTTTGAACAGGTTCAACTATTTCATATGGAGGGGGAGGTTTAAGGTCCTGAATAGCCTCTTGAACATCTTTCAAAGCCTCATCAAGTTTATCATAAAGACGTTGAATTAACCGATAATCATAATCCTTAGACCTAGGTTCATTCTTCCATTCCTCTCTATCTAATTTTTTCAAAATAAGAATAATACTTTCCAATAAGTCTAATTCTTTAGATGAAGCTACCCATTGCTCATAATTAGAAGCTGTTTCTTGCACATGTCGATAGTAATTTGTATATCTATATTTGTTATACATATTTTCTACATATTTGTAAATATTTTTAACTCTTCTAAATAAGTTGGGTCTTTCATCAGCTTTGTAGTCTTCCATCTCGTCTAACTATTTTGATTAGTAAATAAAAATTTACAAAGTCGGAGTACTCAATCATTATTTTACAATCTTACGATGTTACAGGAACAATTAAACGTGAAAACTAAATAATTCAGGATCATAAAATAAACATAAATATATCTTAAGAATATTAATATATTTATATTTCAAGTTCATAAAGTTTATTTTGAGCACTGAATCGTCAAAAAAGTGTTTTATCAAAACCTGAAAAGTTGTTTAATTATCATGATACATACAAGGTTACAAAGCTGACAATCCATTTTGAACTTTTTAATGAGACTTACAAGAAAAGTGAACTCTTAAAAACACAACCATAATAGACATGTAAATTAGACAAAGCAATTATCGGAAATCAATGAACTCAGAAATATCAAAGAAGCTTGCTATATTAAACTACAGGAATATAAACAAGGAAACTAGTTTATAAGATTATGTTTATAAAAGCGAAAAGTCATCAAAGTTTAAAAATATGAACACAAATATATTCAATCAATACAAGTTAAATAATAACGGACAACAGAGCCCAACAAAACATTACACCCCCAGTAAAAATTATAATGCTGATAGACAGAATAAAAATGTTAATTTTGCTCAACCTATTCAAACAGTTCTCAATGATCAAGAAGTTCAATATATCAAGAACATTTTGGAACATCAAAAGGATAAAAAATCATATAAAGAGAAACTTGTGAGAGCTTTATCTTGTAATTATAATAAAAAGAAGGTTATCGAAGAGCAGAATCAATTGATTGAGAGCTTACATAAAGAATTAACCAAGCCTAAATCACAAGATCCATGTGAAAGTAAATATAAGGAGGCTTTTGATTATCTAAAAATTGAAAATAATCAACTCAAATTGAGAAGTGCTTCTCAATTAGAAACTTTACAAAGTTTACAAACGGAGCTTCACACAATTAAAGATGAGAACAAGAACATCAAATTAGTATTAGAAGAGAAAGAAGGGCAGATTAATAGATTTAAATATCAAGGAAGAATGTTAGAATTGGAAAATCGGAAGTTGCAAGAATTGATGTGCAATAAAGATAACTTCATCGCAGCTTTAGAAGCTCATATCAAAAACACTCAATCAACCTTGGATTATAATCATCAAACCAAATATTGGAAGATAATGTACAACTTTAAGAACATAATCAGTCAATTAACTCAATTCATTAATGAGAATAATATCAAATTACCAGATAATAAGAATTACATTGATTTTAAATTCCAATTTAATAGTATACCAGGCTCTTTCCCTAGAGATCAGAATAGTTTAGATAATGATATTGGGTTGAAAGAATTTGAGACTTTAGAATCGCAATTGAATCAAATGATCAACTTTATGATATATTTAGATCAAAAGAATCAATCTGACATGACTAAGGCAGAGAGGCAGAATAAGTTGATGCATAAATTATGTTCAAGCTTACACAATAATTTAAGAACTAATTTAGCTAATCAAATTGTGAAAGCATCTTTGATGATTAATTCGCAATCTTCTATCAATAATCAAGCCAATAGACATCCATCTACTGTTGATAGTACATCTTTGTTTTCTCAATTTACAAAGAATCAAGAAACTAGAACTAATCTATTCTCTGATTGTGAACCCCAAATACCTTCTACTAAGCCCAAACAAAGCAAGTTTGGTAGGTTCAAAGCATCAAGTCCAGCGAAGAGAAACCATATAGCTGGATCCAATCCTTATGCATGTAACTCTCATTTAAAACAGAGCCTTACGCCATCTAATTATGTCAAAGATGGGGATCAGAAAGAGTACAAGTTTATTAATAAGAGTTGGGATGATCATAACAAAGTTAAGCCACCTGTGATTAGTAATGGAAAGGTAACTTTGGATTCTTTGAGAAACCATAAACCAACTACAGCTCTTCCAAGTCACAATAATAACGTTGTTGCTCCTCATTTGAATTATACTTATTTGGAACAGATTGGATTGAGAAAGCCTATCATCACTTCTGACAATAATAAAGAACAAGATAAGAAGAATTTAGAAGAAAGATTAAACAGATTAAATCCAACTTCAAATTTCACTGAGAACATCGTTGATGCTAGAACTCAAGGTGTCGATTTCGGTCGAAATCGTTTATTTAATACTAACAATCCCATTGATTCCAATCTAGGTATTGGTGGTACTATATCTAACGATAATAGAAATAGAAGAGAGGATATAAAGATACCATATTACACAGAATTGATTCAAGATCATAAAAGATATTCTAGTACTCCTAAGAAAGGTGGAATTTATAATAATAATTTTGTGGATTTAGTATCGGACGATTCTATTGAGGATGCTACTATGGATCCTTCTGGTTTGCATTTCAATCCTGATGTCACCTTCTTTCGTAGATCTACTACCCATTGGAATAATGATAAATCGCAGGATATTGGAAACGATAGGGGCGGCTCATAAAAACGGTAATTCAGGATGAATAATAATATTTTTAGACGATTTCCAACATAATAAGAGCAAAACATCTTTTCATCCAATAAATCTGATTAAAGCTAAGGAACCTATTTTATTTAGAATAATATTTGTTAAAGTAAAAATGAGCAATCTCACCAACAATCTTGAAAAATTCATCTACATTCATACTAAATCAATATTAATAAAACAAAGAGGTACTCTAAAACATTGACAATGACGAGTATAGGGAAGCACATAAAGAATGCTAGAACTGTAGATGAGAATAAAAACAACATAAACTCTAATATAAAACCATTGTTCTAAAATAATCATCAAAATTTAGATGGATATGTACCTGAATAATAGGAACTGGGATTGATTTATAATATTCAATCATAAGCATCTTTCTTTTAACCTTGAGTTCATCTGAATAAGCCTTTTTTTAAAAAAAATTAGAACTAAGAGAAGTAGTATTTACTTTTCGTTCTTTGCGATATGCATCGATGGAATCGAGGTATGTATTCTTGTCTATAATGTTTGTTTCAAAACTATCACCACGATTTAAAATATCCATCAACGCTGATGAGAAGTTACTACATTACCCGATTAGAGAGAGATATTACGAAGAGAGATTTTTATCCTCGATTAAGTTTTTATAAGCCGTCTTAGTTTTCATTATCAGTAATCTTAAATCTTCTATTGTTTCTTCATACTTTCCTTCAAACTCTTTAGTGTTCTTAATCTACAAATTCAAAATCGAAATACATTAGAATTAAGTGTTGATTTATGTATACTACTTTTCTTTGGTGTGGAACGATCGCTTCTTCCAGCTTTATTAGTTAGAATTGAGGAGGTTTTTACTTTCGTTTTCAGTGATTTCGAATACTTTGTTTTGGCTTCCTGAATGTAAGCGATTCATTTCAAAGAAATTTTGGGTTTAACATCAAAGCCAAGGATAAGGCCCAGTTTTCGAAGGAATAATATTAACCGTTCAGTATATTTAATGAATCTTGCAGTATATTTAATGAATTTTGCAGTAAATTTAATTAAGTTTAGTGGTATTAATTTTGCAGTATAAAAAATTAATCATCAGTAAAATTATCGAATAAATCGTTATTAAAAATAAGAAACCTATAAGATAAATAAGTTTAATAATAAATGAAATTTAGATATATTGTTAATTTTGATTTCCAGACAATGAAAAATTATTTTTACTTCTTTTTCTTGTTGACATTTTGAGGGTCTACATGATTTCTTTAAAATGTCTAAACTAAAACTTTTATCATGGCGACTGAATTCCATAAGACCAATAATTGCACATAAACCAAAAACATTATGACACTGATAAATTTTAAACCATCCACTATAAGAACACGAGGACATAGTTTAATTATCGGGATTGATAGAGACTACTCTTATCGAAAATACTCCATTTTGAATTCTTGAAAGCAATCATTTTAAAATTTTATATATTGCGGTTTATTTTTTGAAATTTATTAAATAAGCTGCTTAAAATTGATATAAACCTAAGTAAAATCGACACAAGAGCGATTTTACCTATTATAATGACCCATTTTTAATTTTTGATCTATAGAAAAATTTCTTTATGCTGTACAGGGACGGACTGTAACCCTAATATTAACTTTACACTATTAAATTATGTGCCTTATTAAAAATTATATTTTGTTTTCGTACAAAATTAAAACCAGTGATGCGAAACATAAATGATAGGTTTTGCCCTCAATTTGACGAAAATAAAGTCCATATATCGATTAAATTGCATTTTAAACTTAATCTTTATATTTATGAATTTATTACAAAATTCATTTTATCTACTTTAAATTTAATTTTTTATATTGTAAAAATAATACTGAATGATTCATTAACACCCATTTTCGAAGAGCAACGATGATGAGTTGTTTGGATTTGAGCATATTATTGAAGTCGAAAGCAAACAAAAAATTTATTAAAAAGTTAATATCACATAAAATAGCTATCTGACCAACTAACCCATTTACGAATCTTGCGTCGATAGCGATTATAACACGATTTCAGCTTGTACTCAATGTCTTCCCAATCCACCTCTTTTATTTTGGTAATAATTCTCTTACTATACCAAAGACGTATGTTATCTCCAAGATTAATTACCAAAAGGTTTGTAAAAAATGGAATGGAATGTTTATTAAACATAAAGCTTAAATAATTAACCAAAAGCTAACAAATTAATTAATAACTAAATTAATTAATCAATTAACTAATTAATTAAAGTTGGGGGCTCGGCTCCAACAACGTAGTTTACGGAAACGTTTTCTTACATCAAATAATCTCTTATCACACCAATCAGATAATTTATCAAGTATTTCACGCTTCATTTTACAACTCTTCTTCTTCACTTCACTAACGATTCTAAATAATCGTGATTCTTCCTTAACACATCCACCTTTAATAATCTCATTGCTTCGTTCTATAACTTCTTTACAATTGTTAAATTCCTCATTCATAATAACAGAAACATCACTAATATCATTTTGAGTATAATTCTTAAGTTTCATCTCATGTTTATTAGTAACCCATTATTTTCATATGACCTATCACGCTGTGCCAAACACTTATTTACATGTAATGATCTCTTTTCGCACCAACTAGAGAATCGTTCTAATAAAATCATAATTTTCTTCTTCATTTCATCAATGAAGCTATTAAACGTTCTAATTCTTTTATTACACCTAATAAACCATTTCTTTCTACCTAAGATTCTGTTTTCGAACCAGTTGAAGATTGGTTTAAATTTATCTACTTTGGCATTCTTATTAGCCAATCTAATAGACTCTTTAAGTCTATCTTTAGCAATTGAATAATATCCATCTGTCAAACCTATATAACTTTCTATAAGCTTTCTGCAATAGTCGTAATCATGTTCCAAAATTATAGAAATGTCGCCGATCATATTACGGATATGATCTTTTGATTTAATATTCTCGATATCTTTATCTGATTCCAATTTAATAAGTCTGTGAAAACGGTTAATCATTTGTTTAATCTTGGTGAAATTGAGGTTGAAAATCCTTGAAATATTATTCAAATTCATTCTCATAAATCCTTCAAGATTATTGCATCTTTCTCTGACTATATCTCTTTTAATATAGATAATCCCTTCAGTTGATACATCATTTCTTCTTTCTAAATACAATTCATCCTCACAATGTTCATCTTCACCAGAAATACCATCCCCTAAGCCAATTAAACCCATATAATCACTATTATCGTCTCTTCTACTTTCATCTTCATTCTCTTGAGCTAAAAATTCTCCCCCACTCAACTCAACATCCCGTTCGACATCAAATTTAAGATCATTAGTAGCAGCAATTTGAGCAAATGCCTCCCCTTCATAAACAAAACCATTATCAAGCATTTCACTAATAGATTCTGAACTATGACCATCACTTAACTCACCATCTTTTACTCCACTATTAGATGAACACAATTGATTTGAACTATCAGACTTATCCACATTTTCAGGCCATGAGTCGATAGTATTGCAATTGATGGTCTCTAACTTAACATGGTACAAATCAATACAGAAATCCTTATCTAATGAATCGTTGCCTATTTTATCCATTCTTTCACTAGGATATTCAGTAACAACACTAGTCGAGGAATTCGAATCGATAATCTTACCATAATCTCCACTCATACCACCAACGGAATCAGAATCAATACTAGTAGTTAAAGGAATATTAGGACTATCATAAACGAACGAATCAATAGAATTATTGATATTTCCTTCAACCTCTATCCGATCTTCAGGACATTGGCTCCTTTCCAATACCTGGGTTACTTTTTGCAAAAACTCTTCAACCAATAAACTAATACCTTCTTCATTCTTAATAATTTGGATTATGGGAACGAAGGCATATTTTGGATTAGAAGTATTCTTGGCAAGGCGTACTAACCCTTTAAGGACTTGAGAAAGCTCTTTAGGGGCTTTTGTCGCTAAAGCTGCGTTCCTAAATTTTTGCTTACCAAACTTGATATTGAACATTCTTGTCTTCTTTAGGGATTTGAGGAGTAGGATTGACATTAGAAATATTATCTTTGTTTGATATGCTGTTGCTTTGATGAAATAGGTCGCTTTTCTTGCTGAATAATTTCATCTGATAATTTTTTGTAATCTTTGTTTTTATTTTAAAGGAGACTGCAATTTGATCACTGTAAAATCAAAAAAAATACAAAATTATTTTGATGTAATCAATTGGATGCATAGAAATTTTTATTAAACTATGAAGCAAAAAGATTTATATAAATAACCAGGTATTTTCATGAAGTGATTTCAAATCAGGCGAATTTAATAAAATTTTCAAAATAAATTATTAGGGCGTTCCGCGCAAAGAGACACTCGAACTTTGTTTAATTACGCCTTTAATAACATACTAATAATACCATGACTTTTAAATTAATTTATGTAGACTACAAGCTTTATTTATAAATAATTATATTTTGAATATTATCATGAATAGCTTGCAAAAATTAAAAGATTCAATTTCAGATTAAGAACAGCGGATTTTCATCAAATTTGGCGTAATTCTGGGATAATTCATAAAGAATTACTTGAATCAGTTGGAAATAGTCCCTATAAACTAAATACAGTAAAACATTTAGTTATTAAGCTTAAGAGAGGCTACAATGTGGTCGAAGATAGCCGAGGAGGCAAAACAAGTGATGTCTCGAAAAAAGAAAATGTAATAGATAAAATTAAAGAATTGTTGGTCCAAACTGAAACATGGTCTTTCCTCGAACTTTCCATGCGGGTAAATTGTAGTAAAACAACAGTATTTCGATATTTAACAGAAGATTTACAAATGAAAGAATTATTAAGTAAATAGGTACCTCATTTTCTCACGGATAAAAAAAGAGAGCATAGAGTGTTAGCATGTAAAAACAATATGCAAATTTTATCGAGACAAAATAACTTAATTAATCGAACTTTGGCAATAGATGAAACTTGGGTGTCTTTATACATGCAACCCCAACGTGACCAGATTCGATCTTGGAGAAATAAGAATGAAGACATACCTGAATTTGTACTTCAATATAAATATGAAAGGAAGAGAATGCTAATATCAGCAATGGATTTTCAAGGTGTTGCTTATTGGAAGCTCTGTGCTCCTAAAAAGACTGTAATTGCAGATGTCTATAAAAACTTCCTAATCGAATTATTAGACAAATGGTTACCTGATAAGAAATTCAAGCTGCCTATAATATTACATGATAATGCTAGGGCACATAAATCAAATCTTATAAAGCAGTATTTTATTGATGAAAATATCCGGGTTTGGGATCATCCTCCGTATAGCCCTGATATTAGCACATCTGATTTCAATTGTTTTGGGCAATTAAAGAGAAAGTTAAAAGAAAACATTTATGATGATTGGAATGAACTCGAAATTCAGCTAGAAAGTGCAATTCAGGAACTTAATGCTAAAGGTTTTATGAACGGTATGCAGAAGTTACTCGAAAGATGGAGAAGTGTAATAGATGCAGATGGTTCATATGTATAAACATACTAATTTTCAATTTTACATCTTTTATAGTAAATTTTTTATTTAATTTTTTTCGAGTATCTCTTTGCTCGGAACGCCCTAATATTTTTTAGGTTTTGGACGATGAGTATCAACGCCTTCAATATTAGCATTCAAGAGCTTAATTTCCGTTTTATAAGCCATAGGAGTTAATTTGATAACATGATGAAGCGGTATATTCTCATACGGGATATCATCTCTCTTAATACCCATGAAATAACTATAAATACATCTAATAACAGCTTGATGACTTATAATGAAGATATCGCCTTGCCTTTCTAATTCCATCATTACTGGTTCTAATCTTAAAATAACGTCCTTGTAACTTTCTCCACCTCGATATCGGTAATTGAATTTATCTTCATCACGATTAGCAAAATCTTCTGGATATTTTTCCTATAATCATAAATAAATTCAAGTACCTCGATCTCTTCATAGGTTAATCTATCACATAATCCAGCATCTAATTCATCAAGCGCTTTCCATTGTAATTTGGGATATGGAAGATGTTCTGCTGTAGCAATAGTTCTTTTCATAGTAGAAGTCCAAACCTATCGGATGAATGTGAATAAAAGATACCTTTAAAGCTTTACCATCGACTTCCTTTTCGATAATACTCGGAATTGTTTTTGCATAAACAAGTCCTCTTTTAGATAATCCCGCATCACCTCCAATCTTACCTTCTGTATTATAAATACTTTCACCATGCTACATAAAAAATGTTTATTTATCAAAAGATACCCTGCTGAGATAAATAGATCTTGGTGTTATATGAAGATTCATCAAATAATAAACGACTCTACTTTCTAAATATCCTCTAATATTATTAACAACAAATTTCGATCCCACATTAATAATCTTAATGTAGGATAACTCTTCTTCAGTAATAATCTCATAGGCATCTTTATAATGTTGGATACGATTGGTGAAATCTTCAATTATCGATTTAGCACTTTCAGAATTCGCATAATCAGGTGATAACGTCTTAACAGCCAGAATATTTTGTAAAATCAGGTCTTCATCTTCACAAATAGATTCGATAAACATAACCTCGATGCCTTTCAGGGAACAATTTTGAATAATCATATCCCTCCTACTCCTCGTAGAATTAGTAGCATCATAAAACGCAACTTCACCATTTTTATCGTAAAACCAATTTATCATATCTTTAAGTGCTTCTTGAGCGGATTGTAGCCGTTGTTTATGGCCTTCTTCATTTTGAGAATCGAAAAAACTATGTGGTTGTTCAGCACCCCAATGTTTTCTTCTATACGTTCCGACGTTGAATACTTTTGCTTTGATTCCAAGCCATTTCAGATATCTTGCAGCTAATTAAATTTTAATATTTGTCAAAGAATCGATATACTTTTTTGGGATAAGAAAGTTTTACCTCTAGCCGGCAAGCCTACCATCTATATATTTTGAGGTTTTGAAAGGGAATTACTACACAGGCTATCTTTAATCCTATATTTTTAACATTTGTATTTTATTTACCGCTTGTATTGACTGGTTTCATTTCAAAAAATTGACGTAATGATTGCAAATTTCCGGCAAATCATTGGCGAGTAAGTTTTAGAGACTATGGAAAAATAGAGAGCATTCAGTAAAGTTATTAGATAGGCCAGAATGCTCATTGGTGGTTTTTAGCTAATGATTTGAAACAGCTTGAATTTCTCGATTTATCTATAGGCACAATTATGACAAGATTATAAAACATATCATATAAAATGATAATGCTTATGATGCACAAATGGTTTATTATTCCTTTGTTTTAGCATCCATCTGCGGATCATTTACCAAATTGAGCATTTTGCATTCATTTTATGCAATGATGGGTGTAAAATGCTAGATTTGGTAAACTTCAAATAAATAACGAAATGGCAATGAATAGAGCTACAAAAATCTTGATAATAAATAGAGCAATAGATTGGATAACTGTAATAGTATTCTTTGTGATTGCTAAATTGATTACTTTTGTTCCTGTTTTTCAAAGAGAATTTATGTTAAATGATAAAAGTATTGCTCATACTCATAAACCAGATACTATAAGTCCAACCATAGCATGGGTAAAGTTTTATACTTTTTATTAATTTTTGTAGGTTTTAACTCTTGTTTTACCAGTTTTGATAATCTTGGCCTTCGGTTTTTTTAGAAAGAATAAAGAAGAGACTCATAACGCATTATTAGGTTTACTTACCTCTCATTGTATCACATATTTCATTACAAATTTAACAAAGGTATCTTTATAATTACTCTTACAATTGATTAGAATGTAGTTGGTAGACATAGACCAGATTTTTTGAGTAGATGTGAGCCTAATACAGACGATGTTACTAAGTATTTAAATCCGGATGTATGTCGAGGAGATACTAAAATCGTAAAACAAGGAATGGCAAGTTTCTTTTCTGGTCATACTTCAAGTAAATATCACAATTAAATTTTGTAGCTTCATTTGCAGGAATGATGTTTTTATCTCTATACCTGGCTGGAGTTTTATATCTCTTTGATAAAAGAGGAAGATCCTACAAACCTATAATTTGTATCTTACCACTTATTGGTGCTTTATTGATAGGATTTTCGAGAATATCTGATTATAGACATCATTGGTCAGATGTCTTGGTTGGGACAATCGTGGGAAGTTTCATAGCCTATTTTTCTTATAGATACTATTTCCACTCTATCAATTCTAAACACTCTGGTGAAACTTATCCTTTTTATCCTATTGATGCTCCAGAAGACGCTAAAATACAAAATTAAGTTCTATCAACAGCTGCTGCTTGTTAACTTTAATTTATTAAATTTCAAGGTTTTATTATTTAAACTATATCGATTACTCTTATTTTACGTTCCTTACTTTTGGCAATAAGAATATAAAACTGACATTTGAAGAATTCAATTTTTGAAGTGAATTACTGATTGAATCAAATGAATGAACAAAAGTAACAATATAAATGACAATAATAAAATAGAGGAGAGACAATGATCCTAGATACCGGTATATTGTAAATATGTTTATAGAGTAAGAAATACGAGATTGGGTGTTAATTCCTATCATGATAGTCATGGTTTTGGTGGGAATCTTGAGACATCAAGCAACCATATTATTAAATACAACACCTAAGAAGCCTACATTAAAAGAAATGAGAGAAACGTAAACCCCTTTACTATATGATCAATTTGAATTAATTTAGTAAAGCTTTACTACGTAGCACTATTTTAAGAAGCAATGGTGCCATTTTATGTTCGAAAAAATATAATAAAAGAAAGCAGTATTTAGTAGAAAGCTTTAACAAAGGCACTTATTTAAAAGAAAAGCCAGTAGAAGCTAAAGAAGGCAGTTCCGATGTGCCCAATCCGATGAGCGATCCTGCACAAATCGAAACTATGATGGACGGTTTGAAGAAAAATCTGGCTATGATTGTACCACAAACTTTGATCATGGGTTGGATCAATTTCTTCTTCTCTGGTTTCGTTTTAAGTAAAAATACACTAACTCTAATTTCCTATAGTCAAATTACCGTTCCCATTAACGGTAAGATTTAAATCCATGTTACAAAGAGGAATTGAAACATATGACATGGATGTTTCTTGGGTCTCTTCTTTATCTTGGTATTTCTTGAACTTGTTTGGTTTACAAGGAATATTTGCATTGATCTTAGGAAATGATAACGGTAATTCTCTCATTTAACACTTTTAGCCGCCGATGGAGTTAGAGATATGCAAGCCATGAGCATGCCTATGGGTGGAGGTGGTGGTATGCCTGGCCAACAGGTCGATATGAATAAAATCTTTAAGACGGAAAAAGAAAATCTTGAAGTTTATCAACATGTTTGGGAGTTGGAAGGTATCGAACAGAAAGTGCTACAAAAATATAAAAACTCATAATATATATCAGGTTACTATTCTCATATCATTTTGATTTATATCTTATTATTTAACCCTGGCAGCTTTTTATAACATTTAAATCTCTAATTATCATTTCTATCAATATCGAGAACTTTTTACATATGGAAGATAATTTTTGAAGGAATTATAATGTATTTGGTTGATAAAATGAGTAAATTCTTGAAGAAAATCTATCATTATCAGGGATGGGAAAAATTGGCCAAGGCCATTTTTTTGGGTTAGCCATTTTTATTACAATTAATTTATTGGCCATTGGTCATTTTAATCCCAAAAATAAGTATAATAGATCTCATTAAATTTGTGATAAAAATAGAAAACGAGATTTAAATGTATTATTGTAATAAATATATTGTTTTGGTTTATTTATTCAAATTTTGAAAAAATATCAACCACTTTATTGGATAAAATTTATAAATACAAGGGTGTCAAATTTTCATTTTATTGTTTTTATGCCAACAAAAAAGGATTAAGAGAAGAGCTTCAAAATGCAACAAAAAGACATAAAGAGCTAAAATTAACTAGATTGAATGTTTTTTGTTCTATATGTCTGAAAAACGTAAATTATAAAGAAAACAAGGAACGAATGCTCTAAATTCTCATTGTAAGTCAGCATATCATTTAACAAGATTAAATGGCCAAAATCGATCACAGATAGATTTATCAGCTAATATTACCAATAAAGATCAAGATGAAGATTATAATTATAAATTAGATCTTACCAAAATGTTAATTAGGGAAGATGTACCGTTATTTAAATTAGATTCAAGTGAGTTTAAATCCTTTTTAGAAAAATACGTAGGAAAGGAAACTCCAAATAGAAAAGGAATCTCAAGAAAATATATCGATACTATTCATAATAGTTTGTTTCTGAAGATTAAAAATATAATTTCAGATAAATTATTTTTTATTATGTTAGATGAAACAACAGACAATTAAAAAGACACAACGTTAATGTCCTTATTGGAAAACTCGACGGATTTGATTTTACACCTTATTTGATTAAAGTTGAAGAAATTGAGAAAGTAAATAATGTTACTATCCAACAAGTGGTGATAGATACTTTGTCTGATTTTTTTGGAATTATTCCTTATGATAGATTGATAATTTTAGTTACAGATGGAGTTAGGTATATGAAACTATATGGAAAAAATTTAAAAAGTTTTTTCCCTAATTTAAAACATGTAACATGTTTGGCGCATATTTTACACAGAGTTTCTGAAGATATAAAAGATAACAACAAGAAAGCAAATCAAGCTGTGAGTCTATTAAAAACCATATTTACAAAATCACCAAGTAGAATTTCTTTTTATAAATAATGCACTTTGTTGCCTATACCCCCTAAACCAATTATCACTAGATGGGGAACTTGGCTTGGGTCTGCAATTTTTATTTACTCCAATTTTGAAAAAAGTCGTGAATTTATTGAAAAATTGGATAGTGATGGATCTGCTTGTGTTGTTGAAGCAAAAATTGTATTTAGAGATTCTAATTTATTAGACGAGCTGGCAGATGTGGAAAGCAATAATATTTTGATTGAAGCTTTAAATAATATCCAAAAGTCAGATGCGAGATTAAGAGACCAATTAAATATTTTCAAAAATTTAAAAAGTAATCTCAAAGGATATGTATTTGATAAATTAAACAATTCATTAGAACAAAATGAAGACTTAAATTTTATTGAAAAAAATGGATATATAAATTATATTTATGCCCCAGTCACATCAGTCGACGTAGAAAGATCATTTTTTCAATTAAAATGTTTTAATAGACAAAGACTTAGTGTCGATAATTTATATAAACTATTGGTTATAAAATATAACCCTAATATTTATTGATTTTTAATAAAAATCATTGTTTTAATATTTATATATAATTTTAGGTTTATTTATGATCAATTTTAACCGCTTTTATAGGCCATTTGACTAAAGTTTTATAGGCCAAATATAGGCCATTTTGTCCATCCCTGATTATTATGGTTGAAAAGTTTTAATAATTATGCAAAAAGCTATTTTGGTTGATAAAAATGAAAAATTTCTACCTATATTTCAACCAAATGAAATTTAAATATTTTATTTCCAACTATTTCAACCAAAAAATTATGTTTTCTTCAAAAATTTCCTTCCATATCGATTCAATTCAAACAATTGAAAATGTTTTTTATGCCTATTATAGCGAAGCATTGTCGTTAGAACAATATTCGACTAAATTGGCCTTTTTATATGCCCTGATTATAGCATTTATACTTGCTTCGTTGGATTTATTCCCAAAAACATTTTCATACTTCAATCAATATCATTTAATAAAGATGAAAAAATCATTAATGAAAAAATATAAAACCTATTCAAATGTATATTTTTATAAAATTGTGAAAAGGCCATCCTAAAAATTCAATTTCCACTTCATTAAAGCATAAGAGTTTCCGAGTTATAGAACTTCAATTGAACACAAAGTAACACATATATTCGCTTAAATCTTACGCACACAAGGTTTAAAATTATACTTTTGTCTGAAATTTAGAGATGAGAGTAGCAAGCTTCGATTTACTAAAACTTTGCTCACTTGAGAAAAATATTTGTCATTGTGTAACTATCTAGCAAAGTAACCTTGTAATATAGTCCCCATTTCATAACTGAGAGTATAAAATATTTCTTCTTTATATAAATCAATTAAGTTTTGGAATTTATAAGAATCACAAAATTTCAAATGAAACAAGAAACAAAAAGAATACAACTATATAGGTGTCTAGATTGGGCAACTGCAGTAATAATATTTGCATCTGGTAAATTGATATCGCATTTTGTTATGCCAGTCGATCGACAATTATTTACAAATGACAATTCTATTCGTTACGAGAAAACAAAAGATAATGATGAAACAGTACCGGACCATTATCTTTGGGTATCCATATTTTATTTATTAATTAGATAATTGCTCTTCTTGTACCCCTTGTGATTATATCTGTATTCTGCCTTTTCAATAAGAATAAAGAAGAATTGAATAATGCTCTTTTAGGATTGTCACTTTCACATTCAATAGCATACTTTCTTACCGCTATAGCTAAGGTTAGACTTCTTTATTTTTACTTTTAGGTTTCTGTTGGTAGACATAGGCCAGATTTTTTAAGCAGATGTGTTAACCATGCTAAATTAACATCTTTTACATCACATAATTGCTATGATAATGAATTTAACGAATTATCAAAAAAGATAATTAGAGCTGGTATGAAAAGCTTCTTTTCTGGTCATACTTCAAGTAGCCCTTTCTTTTAATTTTTATAGCATCTTTTGCCGGATTAGCTTTCTTGTCATTATATCTCGCTGGAAGATTACATCTCTTTGATAGAAAAGGAAGGCCATATAAAGCAATATTGTGTTTACTTCCGCTCTGTGCTGCCTTTTTAGTTGGAGCATCAAGATTGAGTGACAACAGACATCATTGGACTGACGTTTTAACAGGAATGATTGTTGGATCAGTAGTCGCGTTCTTCTCATACTTATTTTACTTTCACTCTCCGACATCTAAAAAGGCAGGAGAAACTTATGAGTTTTTGGATGAAGAAAAGCCTGTCAGTCTTGATTAATAAACCATTTCATTAAAAAAATTTAGATTTGTTATCTTTCATTTATTATATATCTGAATTATTTAGTCTTTAATCATTTTATCCAAGTCCTTGTAGAAAATGATCAAGGCTTCTGTCAAAATCAATCTAACTATAATCCCTCAAATAATTGAAAACACTTTGTTTGATTTAAGCATTTATTAAATGCTAAATATAATAATCTTGAGTTTTTGTTGATGAAATAGAGATTATCCACTGATCTAAGTTTAGATTCAAAGGTTATTGGCTTTTTAGCAAACCAAGAAAAACATTCCAATAGAAAATTAGAAAATGGACTCAATAACAGCATTTTTACAATACTATAATGCAATTGATTGGTTGAACATAATACTCTTAGGTTTAGCTTCTAAGTTTATCTCATTCATTACTCCTGCTCAGAGACAATTTTTTAAAGATGATCTTTCCATTAGTTATGAGCATAAGAAAAAAAGTACAGTACATAATGGATTACTCTGGGTAAATATTCTGGGTTATTAACATTTAGTTCATTGTAATATTGATACCAATGGCTATTATAGGCATAATTTGCTATTTGAAGAAAAAGAAAGAATTCAATAATTCTATGTTAACTCTTGCATTTCCTCTTTCTTTAAATACATTCATAACTAAAATGAGTAAAGTATTTTTGTTTTATTTATTCTTTAGATCTCAGTTGGAAGACAGACAAGATTTCTTAAGCAGATGTATATTTAAAAAAGATGCGATCGAGCCTTTTTATCCAGATATTAGCTGTATAGAGTCCACTCTTTTAGATAAAGGGAGCAAAAGCTTCTTTTCTGGGCACACTTCAAGTAATCAATATTGAAGTTTATGTCATTTCAATTAGCTGCTTTTGCGGGATTTTCTTTTTTATCTTTTTATTTGACTAATCATATAGGGTTATTTAGAGGAATATTCAAACTACACAAATTTATACTATGCATACTTCCGATTTGTGGTGCCTTTTTAATAGGGGCGTCGAGATTAAAAGACAACAGACATCATTGGGAAGATGTTTTGGTTGGGATGCTAGTTGGGTTTGGCATTGCATGCTTCTCTTTTAAATTTTATTTTATTTCTTTGAATTCTTGTAAACGAGAAGATACTTATTCTTTGTTAAGGGAGGAAGATGTCGATTAGATCTTTAGATTAAAACTTTCTTGAAAAGCATATCCATATAATGAAATTGCAATATGAGTATATTTTATTCTATTCATGTCATGTTTCTATAGAAACCATCTGTTCTATGTTCAAATAGTTCATTTAGACTTAAAATAACATGATCAGATATTTCAAATCCAAATTAAATTACTCAACTTAAAATCCCTTATAAATCAATTCATTCATTTATCAGTTTATATAGATTATATTTCTTTTATTAGAATGTTCCATATTAGCGTAGATCGATAGGAAATTGGTCGATTCATAATTGATGATTTTCATCACGAATTTAGTCCTATTTATTGATATAAAGATACAGAACTATTAAAATATTTAATAAATGTAAACGATATATGGCACTTTATTTTCGTTCAGAGTAATCTCCATTTTACTTATTAAATAATTGGTTGATTAACAATCATTAAAAATTTGGTTGAATCAAGAAGAGAATCAAAATGGGACTACTCTGAACGAAAATAAAGTGCCATATTCAAAATGCGTAGTCCATTGGTTTCGGACCTTGTCGATAAAAATGCTACGTCAGCTCGGTTGGATTCTCATTATCAGATAAAATTCCAAAAGATAAGAAAATTTCAAGATCAATGAACAACATAGAAGAGCTCAAAGGCAGTAAAAAGATAACACCAACAACATGTAGTAATTGTGGTACTAGTAAAACACCTTTATGGAGAAGAAGTACGGTAGATGGTACTTTTGTTTGTAATGCCTGTGGATTATTTTTTAAAAATAATGCTCAAAATAAGAAGAGGAAGGTAAAGAATTCTAACGAAAAGCCACAATTATTTGTTATTGAAGATGGTTCATGTGAAGGTTCACTTCATTGTAATGGCACTGGTGGTAAGGTTAGTTGTAGTGGTTGTCCTGTTTTGAATCAGACAATTAGTAAAAATACCAATGTTAGTTGCAAGAATTGCAAGACTACAAAGACGCCATTATGGAGAAGAGACATAGATGGAAATAATATCTGTAATGCTTGTGGCTTGTATTATAAATTGCATGGTGTTCATAGACCTGTTTCGATGAAGAATGCAGTCATTAGAAGAAGGAAAAGATTGCATCAATCAGCTGATTATGATCCAATGAACTATAATGAAAATACTCTTAGAGAAGAGAGTAAACAGAATAGTTCTAAATCATCTGTTACCATCAAAAAATATTATGGAACTAGAAAAATGTCTAAAAGATATAGAATTGTCTTCAATGAGGTGGTATCTATCGAAGATTTGGGACCTAATATAATTGTACCTAAAACTAGAAACTTCAGAGCCTTATATAATTATGTTTCAAGTATAACCGATGATTTCCTTTCTTGTGGAATTGGTAGTAATCTAACCCTTGATGCATCTTACTTTTTTGTTGACAAGATTAGAGATCAGAAAACTAAGAGGAAGTCTTCCAAATTGAACTGTTTGTTTGATCCATTATCTAGTACTTGTTATTTGGCAACTGAGAATATAGACTTTACTGCAAAGTGTTTGTTCGATTTAAGAAATTCTACTCGATCACTTGGATCTTATCCTAATGCACCAAACATCCCTTCACATTCTTTGGATTTTATTCTGAATAAGAACGAGCAGCGTGTATCTAATTTTGATCAAGGGAGTACATACACACCAAAGAAGCCTGAAAATGAATATCCACCTGAAGATGTACAATTATTAGAAAGAAGGGAGCGAATAGCTCAAAGGATAGAAGAGTTGAAGTTTTTATTAGAAGAAAATAAACAAGAGCTAAAAGATGTTGATAGTAAGATCAACAAAAACATCGGTGCTCAAGTAGTAGAACGATATAGCTCTTCGGATACATCAAGCTCACTTTCTATTTCAAGTTTTGGGCTTGATATTTGATCATTTTTATTATTAAATTTTTTCTAGCACAAAGTTCATCATAATGTTTAGACATATCCATAAGATCTAGATTGTGAAAATTCAATTTGCAGTTTCTTGAAGAAAATCAATAGGCGTACAATGGAATATGGTAAAGATTATAAGTTAAAAATCGGGGATACTATAAGCAAGGGGAGTAAAGCTATTTATGGTATAAAACGTAACACTTTGCTCGTTATAAACTCAACTTTTGTAATTGTGTAGAAGACAAAAAATACAGCAATAACCTAGAGAAACTTACAATTAAAGATAATAAAATCGATTTAAAGGTGCTTTCATTAATTATATATAATTATAGAAAGGAGATGTTGTATTAAGTGGTGAAGTTAAAGAAGAAAAAGAAGGTCATTGTATTCTCATTTATGATAAGAAAGCTCAAGTAATCTTTGGCTTTAAAATTCATCATTTTTGGTTTTTATATGAGATAGCAATTCACTATAGAGCTTATATCACAAACTGTTGATTTAGAGGTTATAAAAGCTATAGAGTCCAAAGAATTATCTTTACCCGAAGTAAAAAAAGAGCCCAAAGTCATAGAATCGAAAAAAGATAATGGACTGATTTTACCTGATATAAAGAAAGGGGCTAAAGATGAATTCAAGCAAATTAATTTGCCCGATTCCAAACTACAGAGGGAGGAAGATATAGATTTTGGTGATTTGGACAATCTTAGTGACTCGGATGAAAACCACGAAGAAGCACAAGCAGATGAAAAAAATGGAGTACAAGATTTTGAGGGAATATTTGATGATATAAATATCAATGATAATCCACCTGTTCAAACGCAAAGCGAATTAAGATTAAACATGGAAGCGCCCATTTCTCGAAATGACAGTCTTAATGATTTCTTTAAAGATTTGGATGGAATTATAGATAAAGATACCGAAGTCTTAGATAACAAACAAGTTAATAGTGAAGAAGATTTTGACGATTTGGAAGAGCTTTTAGAAGAAAATTTAGAGAATAGTTTAAATCCCGAAGAATCGACTAAAAAATCACCAAATAAAAACGGTTCTGAAAGCGATAATCAATCTGGATCTAGCAGTTCCGGTTCGAGCGGATCGTCTTCGGGCACTGATTCTGCTTCATCTTCTGGGACTGGCTCTGCTAGTAGTAATTTGCCTTCTGATTCGAAAGCTAAAAGTAATAAATCAGATAGTGAAGATGATTTATTGGACTTAGAGGCTAGTTTGGAGGCAGATCTCGTACCAAATAATTAAACTTTTAATTTTATATAAATTTATCAATATAAAGGGTTGAAATCGTCTTTAATGGATTTAGTTCTCATACAAAAAGTACATAAATCCATCTTTAGTTTTTAATTGCTTTTGTGCTCAATTTATGAGACAAAGAATCAAAAGATTAAATTTTTAATCCAAATCACAAAAATCAAATGGAAGTTGAAGAGTTAACAGATGTATTGAAATTAAATATATTAGAAAAACCTAGGCATTAAAACATAATGGAATTTAATCAGTTATCAAAGTATTGAAATGAGTTAACTGCCTCTATCTTATTTATAAAATTGTCAAAGCAAAAAATACTTTTAATATCTCGGAAATGCATGAAAAGCACGTAAAAATCATAAATGAAAATAGTGTTTACATTAGTTTATTTGATTAATATAATCATATCAAATTATAATTGAAATGTTTTCAGATATCTCATTTTATTCTTGACATATCAGGGTTTTTGTGAAAATATTGAAATGACTTTTTCTATGGATCTACACTGTCCATCAAAAGTGATTCAGTGTTTGGAAAATTCAAACTTAAATGGTAATTCATGAATGAGTAAGACTTCGAGCAAGCTAATACTCATATGGTAGTTATATACAGCCTTTGTCTATAACATTAAAAATATTATAGATTATTTTAAATATTGATAGAGTTATGATTACTCAAACCTGAAAGTAGGTGATTCTGTGTTTTGTCGAATTTTTTTAAAAATGAAAAATCAATAGATTGTGTGCCCGCCCTTGGTTTTTCTGATCTGTTCGAGTCTTCTAGGCATTGAACTAATAAGCTTAAGACATACTTTAGCTGAAATATTGTTCCATATATCTTGAATTCTCTCCAAAAGTTCATCTTTGTCTTTACATGGTAGTCGAATTTTTAGGTCTCTTTTCATATGATCCCATAGATGCTCAATTGGGTTAAGGTCAGATAATTGTGCAGGTCATCTCATTACTTTTATTTCGTTTCTTTTAAACCATTTTTTTATACTTGAAGCGGTATGAGAGGACGTATTGTCATTTTGAAAGACAAGTTTAGATTTGACCAAGCCATAAAAATAAATTTTATACATCAGGTCGTCATCCAGAATAGTCTCATATATCTCAGAATTAACACTGCCATCAATTCTACAAAGATACCCAACACCTGATGAAAGTATACATCCCCAAACCATAATTGATCTACCACAGAATTTTATTGATTGAGTAATATTGTGATCTCTGAGTGGTTCCCCGATTTTTCTGAAAGTTCTATCACGTCCATCAGATCCCTCTAGATTTACTTTAGTCTCATCTGACCATATAACCATATAAACATATCCCAGTCCTTATTTTTCCAGTTTCTGTGTGTTTTTTCAAATTCTGATCTTATTTGACGATGAGATTTTTTAAATTGTGGGCATTTCTTTTTGTATCTAGATACGATGTTGCTACGTTTTAATGTGCGCAGTATAGTATTCAAAGAGGCGGATATTCCTGCATAGGTCTAGAGTTCTCGCTGTATTTCTGTAGAGGTGGAACATTTACCACTTGTTGCTAATCTTCTAATATATTTTTCATCATACTTATCTAATATCAGAGGACGACCTATTATAGACTGACCTCATAAAAAAGTTGAGATAAATAATGAGACCTGTGACATGCTTGTGAAACTCTAACAATTTAAGCTATTTTTCTTGAAGATTTTCCATTTAAAGCAAGTTCGATAATTCTTGTTTCAATTTTCTTCNTAACAATTTAAGCTATTTTTCTTGAAGATTTTCCATTTAAAGCAAGTTCGATAATTCTTGTTTCAATTTTCTTCTTGTCATTTAAATATGCCTTAATACCTTCTGCTAAGGATTTGAAATAAAAATGAACAATTTTGTGGTATTTTAGAATGTTCTACCATGAAAATTTGGTAAATTTGGGACAAAATTTTTGAAGTCTCGGTTATAGTTTTAGAATATTAACGCATCATAGTGCAAATAGGTTGAGGAAGCAACTAAAATGGCAAGAAATATAGCTAAGAGATATTTTATGGATAGTAAATTTATTTACTATTTTATGCACTCAAGAAACTAAAATTCCTCGACTAATTAGAATTGAANACTCAAGAAACTAAAATTCCTCGACTAATTAGAATTGAATTATGTAAGAAAATTTTGTCCCTTTTAAAAAATTCGACAAAACACAGAATCACCTACTTTCAAGTTTGAGCAATCATAACTCTATCAATATTTAAAGATATCTATGATATTTTTAATGTTATAGAAAAAGACTGTATCTATTTATTATATGAGTATTAGCTTAATTGAAGTATTACTCATTCATGAATTACCATTTAAGTTCGAATTTCCCAAACACTGAATCACTTTTGACGGGCAATGTAGACTTGTTTTTATTTTATAGTTTTGAAAACAGCAGCATAAACATCTATAGCCAACAACCTCGCTTTAGCATGATCTACAATTGGCTCTGGATAGCTAAAAATAAATAAATCTACAAAACTTTAATTTCTTCCATTTTTCTGATGACAATTTCAGATAGGGTTCATGGATGTCAGAGGCAGAAACATCAGCGAGTTCCGGTACCCATTTCTTGATATAAATACCTTTAGGATCAAACTTAGAAGATTGAGTAAATGGATTAAAAACACGAAAATAAGGCTGAGCATCCGTACCGGTAGAAGCAGACTAAATCCAAAAATCAATGAAAATTAAAGATAACCCATTGCCAGCCGCCATTATTGCTAGAAAAATCTCCATCGATTAGATGTTTCATAAAATACTCTTCGCCGAGTCTCCAATTTACTAATAAGTCTTTACTTAAGAACATTGCTGTAATCATACGAACTCGATTATGCATCCAACCAATTGAGTTTAATTGTCTCATACCTAAATAAAAAATAATCAAACACACGAGGAGATGACCAGCATCCACGATCGGGAATCCGGTTTTCCCTTCACACCAAGCCTTAAATCTCTTCTCATTCTCATTTCCTTTAACCCATTCAATACTTGATCCTTGTGGTTTAAAAGGTTTATTCTTACAAACATGCGGAAAGAAAACCAACACATGACGATAGAAATCCCTCCAAATTATTTCTTGCAGCCAAGCTATTTCGCCACTACCTTCTTTCGCTTTATCGTTCGTATGTTTGCGGACTAAATCAACACATTGACGAGGCGATATAACTCCGATAGCTAAATAGGGTGACAAGGAACTGGTTCCTTCGACTCCAGGCTGATCCCTAGAGCTTTTGTAATCGCCGATCTTTGACTTGATAAATTCTTTCAATAGTTTTTGTGCCGACACTTCTCCTTCGGGGTATAACTTTGAAGCCATCTTTGACTTTTCGTCACTTAAAGGTATCAGCTTTGATTCAGAGGGAACTTCTATGTTAAATAATTCGGGATAATCTGATTTTAATTCCACATTCATAGACTCCGGTTTGATAGATAAAGAGAAGAACTTTGGTTTATTTGTTATACACTTAAACCACTTATTCTTAAAATGAGTGTAAATGGAATAAGGCTTATTATCATTAGAAAGTATTTCTCCTGGTGGTACAACAACTTGATCATCAAATTCAAAAAGATTGATGGAATTGTCTTTCAATAAAGTAGTCAACTTTGAGTCTCTTTTTAATTCATCAACTTCATATTCTTTGTTATAGTATAAATTTGTTATATTGTATTTTGTGCATACATTCAAGACTAGATCAGGCACTTTGCCAATCGAATCGGAAGTATCGATTATAAAGGGAATGTTCAATTCGTTTACTTTTTTAACTAAACATTTCAAAGTTCTCAAAATAAAATCAATTTTCAGATCAGAAAACCGGTGATGTATCCATTGTTCTTCACTAATTATAAATAGACAAAATAATGATGTTCCATTTTCTTTACTAGTTAAATAAGCTTTCTCTAATGCTCTATTATCATTTATTCGTAAATCCATTCGGAACCACATTAATACATTTGCTTCTTTGCTTCGTTTCGTGTTTTCATTGTGGCCCGTGGATGCTCTTTTCTGTCCTTGCGTCATTTTTTGAAAACTACGTTGAAATTTAATTAATCCATTACTAGCTTTTTTCCTACTTATGAAATTTTCCAAAAATCACATTTTTGTGATTCTCACACATTAAAATTTTTTGTTTTTGAAAAAGAATGCCTAATCACTGCCCGTCAAAGGTGATTCAGTGTTTGGGAAATTCGAACTTAAATGGTAATTCATGAATGAGTAAGATTTCAAGCAACCCAATACTCATATAATAAATAGATACAGCCTTTGTCTATAACATTAAAAATATTATAGATAATTTTAAATATTGATAGAGTTATGATTGCTCAAAGTTGAAAGTAGGTGATTCAGTGTTTTGTCGAATTTTTTAAAGNTATGATTGCTCAAAGTTGAAAGTAGGTGATTCAGTGTTTTGTCGAATTTTTTAAAGTTACAAAATTTTCATTGTAGAACATTTTAAAATACTGCAAAATTGTTCATTTTTATTTCAAATCCTTAGCAGAAGGTATTAAGGTTTATTTGGTATGACAAGAAGAACAT